>CM066320.1:197521855-197634355 GCA_033807775.1 Saussurea involucrata
GATTTTGTACATTGAATCACATGTGATTTTGTACATGGACGGTCGTTCTCGTGCTTCTCGTAAATAGTTAGCGTTCTCGTTTAAACCCACCTCTTTCTCTCTCTCTCTCTCTCTCTCTCTCTCTCTCTCTCTCTCTCTCTATATATATATATATATATATATATATATATATATATATATATATATATATAGAGAGAGAGAGAGAGAGAGAGAGAGAGAGGAGTCATTCTTTTGTTAACCAAGGTTTTAACCTTGTTAAGCCATATGGACCAATAGGATTTTAGTATTTTTGTTTTTTTAGTAATGACATGGTGTATTAATTAGGGGTAGTTTAGGGAATTTAAGCATTAAAATTATTTAATAGATATTTGCATTACTATAATAGTATAATTAACGCATGGATAAACATGGAAGTCATATGGACTGTATGTACATGTGTATATAAAGAACTTGTAACATGTACATATGCATAAAAAAACTTCAATTAATGGTCATCCATCCATCTATCTCTATATGTCTGTCTGTCTGTCTTTCAATCTGTCTCTCTGTCTTACAATCTGTCTATCTCTTTGTCTCTCTGTCTGTCTATCTTTCTCTCTCTATATCTCTCTATCTATCTCTCTATACCTCTATCTGTCTCGATTTGACTATCTCTCTCTGTATCTATCTCTCTCGATGTTGAATGCAAAATATTTTCTGTTTTTATATTGGACGTCACATATTTGTATTAAAAAAATTATCTAATTTTTTTTATTAATTATATTGGTGAAATTTAACCAAACAGCATCAATACAATTTTTATTGCTATTATCATTCTCCTACATTCATATTTTTCATTCCAATTCCTTTAATAAAACCAAACGCCCCTAAATGTTGTGATTAAAAAAATGGTTATAACCACAATTTTTCTAACAAAAAACCCCCTAATTAATTTTAATCAAAAACCCACAAAATATAGTTTAAATTAATGAAGTCAAACAACAAATTATACCGTAGAAATATATTATTTTATTAAATTTAGTATTCGTATCGTTATACTTTTTAATCCGTTTTTTATCTTCTTTAGATTCTGAAAATTTTAACCATTTTTATTTCAACCGTCTAAACAATTAATTTGCATACTGACATTAGTTAGGTAGCCGTAATAAACAAACCATTAATGTGCATACTGACATGGTTTATATGCATATACTGACATGCATTAATTCGCGTTCTTCCTGGCCATGGTCATTTTCATAACTAGTAATGAAACCATTTGAAACACTTGGTATGCACAATAATTTCATGCTCAAAATCTTTCTTTTAAGTTTCTATAACCATGCCTTAAAAACAACCCTTTTTAAGGGCATCTCCAATGGGTCACACTATATTTTACACCAAAATTCAAAAATAGTGTAAAAAATAGTGTGGATTATAGTGCTAATAGTAAATATTCTCCAATGAATAACACTAATTTTTAAAAGTAGTGTAAATGAATAGTGTTACACCAAATATAGTATAATACTATTCATTACACTAAATTTAGTGTGAAAAATAGAGACCCCATTGAAGATGTGAATAATGTCATTTACACCAAATTTAGTGTTTAGTGTAAAATTTAGTGACCCATTGGAGATGGTCTAAACACACTTATTCAGACTCCAAGGCAGGCACTGTCATCACTGGCTTAAAATGTCGGAAATCCATTGTCCAGAGCATATAAATTAGATCATTATGTATTGTATGTACCACTTTCAACCAACGACGGACTTAGAAACTTTTTCATAGGTTGGCACCATGTTTTTTCAAACGTTTTTTATCGACATGTGTATCTTTTTTTACCAACGTTCAATATCAACCGATATTATTTTAGCCAAATTTCGGTGTTTCGAGGGATTTTTAAAGTTTTTGGTTTGATTTCAAGTATTTTTAAGTTTTTTAAACGATTTTGAGAGACTTTTTCGGTATTTTTGGTTGATTTCAGGAGTTTTTTCGGTTGATTTCAAGGGTTTTTTTTGGTTTTTTGGTTGATTACGAGGTACGGTTGCACTTCCAAAAGAATACGGTAGCACCTTCTAAAACGATACGGTTGCACCGTTGCACCTTTCACGAAACCAAAATTTTGTACCCTTCGCCAGAGAAATGATACGGTGGCACGTGCCACCGTGTGCCCTTATAAAGGTCCGTCCATGCTTTCAACATCGTCCCCTCTTTTATACATAACTACTGCTTCTACCACTAAAATATATTATATCAGACAATGGTCTATAGGGATGTTAGTTAGGAAAAAAATTATCGTGCCAAAGAAAATACGAGAAGCTCACGAATGATTTCTAAGGTCCCAAAACGAGTAGAAATCCAAATGCACAATAAACTCAACAACAAATGCGGATAACAATGATCTAGATGTTACACAATAATTATCTGACGTAGATAAAAACGATAGAAAACGATAGAAACGTTAGTATCTATAAATATATATATAGCAAGATATATATAAGTGTATATTTATGACGATATATATATATATATATATATATATATATATATATATATATATAATAACGATATAGAGGGATAATAAATTGTAAACCATCATTTACGTGTAAACCCTCGATTTCATAGATTTTTTTGATGAAATTTTTTTATGAAATTGTTTATTTTGATGAAATTGTTTCATATCATTCATTTATTGTTGAATTTTTTTATGAAATTTGTAGTTTCATAGATGAAAACGAAAATATATGAAACAGTTTCATAAGAATGAAAAAAACCTATGAAAGTACAAATTTCATAAAAAAAATCATCAAGAAATGAATGATATGAAACAATTTCATCAAAATAAACAATTCCAAAAAAAAATCATAAAAAAAACCTATGAAATCGACGGTTTACACGAAAATGATGGTTTACAATTTATTAGGACTCTAACGATATATATATATATATATATATATATATATATATATATGTGTGTGTGTGTGTGTGTGTGTGTGTGTGTGGCGAGTAAAACACAACCGAAATAACACCGGGATTTAACGTGGTTCCTCTATCGCTGTGTTAGTGTACGTCCACCAAAGAGAGAGAGCAAGTGTTTATTACCAACCAAGGAGATTACAAGTGCTTCGTACAAGGATCTTAAGATCCACGATCAACTAACGAATCCTCTCGAACACCACCGAATATCAAGAACACCCTCAACCTCACAAAACTCTAGATACCAAAACAATTTAGGGAGGGTGTTTGGTGGAGGTGATTGTCGGCGAGAGGAGCAAAGAAGTGGAAGAAAGGGGTGCATTAAAATGAAGAGCATGGATGGGTATATATAGGTGGTTGGTTGAGTGGTGACCAAGCTTGGGGGCATTTTGGTAATTTCACTTTTCCCCCATGCAATCATGTGCATCATCTCCATAATATTTAATATATATATAAATTATAACACTCCACCATGATGCACGTGATCCTTGATAGCGAAACTCCCAATCCAACGGATACGAGTCTTCCCAACGGTTGATCTTAGCAAGGTAACAAAGTAAATTGGCATGAGGTAGCAAAATGCATTCTAACCGTGACGAGCTTCGGCATGGCCATCACCCGTCAAAGTTACAAGCAAACAAATAACCTCAAATGCACAATCTACTGAACAAGGTAGAGCATAAGCAAAGCTCTAAGCACTTACAAAGTAATTCCTTCAAAGATGTCATTTTGTCATCTGTGGTAATATCTTCTCTCTCTCGCAAAGTGCCCAACGCCACTAACACAAACGGAGCTGGATCAAGTTTGAGCAATGCCCAAACTTGGCTGGCGGTAGCGACTTAGTGAACATATCAGCGGCATTGTCGTCTGTTAGGACTTTCTTCAAATAGACGACATTCGCTTCATGTAATCTAACAAGATATGCATCACGCACATTTATGTGCGTTGTCCGGGAGCTGAAAGCCAAATTAGTTGCCAAATGGATGGCACTCTGATTATCACAAAGAATGCGTACGGAAGTTTGCTCGAAGCCCAAGTCATTTATCAGTTCTTTCAAATAGACTGTTTCCTTTGCAGAATCAACCGCCGCAACAAGTTCAGCTTCTATGGTCGACAATGCAACAATAGACTTTAACCGTGATCTCCAACTGACGGCTGTTCCACCTAAGGTAAATACATAACCGGATGTGGATCTCCAACCAACTCGATCACCTGCATAGTCAGAATCACAATATCCAACAATTTCACAGTTATTGTGCAAGCCAAATATAAGACCATGCTTCTCGGTTCCCTTCAAATATCGGAATGTCGTTTTAACGGATGCCCAATGTGATCGACCCGTATTCGCGAGAAACCGACTCACCACTCCGACACAATGTGCGAGATCGGGACGGGTACACACCATGGCATACATGAGACTCCCGACCGCACTAGCATATGGAACCTTTGACATTTCGGCCTTCTCCTTGTCGTCCTTCGGACAATCTTCGCTCGTAATCTTGATGTGCTTCGGTAACGGAGTGCTAGACGTCTTGGCACCATCAAGATTGAACCGCTTCAGAATTTTCTGAATATACGCTCGTTATGTCAACCTGAGTGTCCGGGACTTTCTGTCCCGCACGATTTCCATGCCCAAAATCTTCTGCGCCGCACCAAGATCCTTCATTTTGAATTCTGACTTCAACTTATCTTTCAGACGTTCGATCTCTGACCGGTCCTTGCAGGCAATAAGCATGTCATCTACACAAAGAAGTAAGTAAGTGAAAATACCACCGCTTTGTCTATGATAGACACAAGCATCATTTTCACTGCGCTCAAATCCCAGAGTGAGCATAAATGAATCGAACTTCTTATACCACTGACGAGGCGAATGTTTAAGTCCATAGAGGGACTTCTGGAGCTTACATACGTATTCTGGTTTGATGTCGAAAACGAAACCATCAGGTTGCTTCATATAGATAGTTTCCTCCAAGTCTCTGTGTAGGAAGGCCGTCTTCACATCTAGCTGTTCTAATTCCAAATCGTGAATAGCCACGATCGCTAAAAGAACACGAATAGATGTATGTCTAACAACGGGAGCAAAAATATCGTCATACTCGATACCTTTCCGTTGTGCAAAGCCTTTAGCAACGAGACGAGCCTTGTACCGATTTTCATCCTTGACTTTGAAAACCCACTTGCAACCAATAGCACGGCTGCCCTTCGGCAATGGACATAAGTCCCAAGTGCTGTTCTTCGAGAGAGCTTCCATCTCTTCTTGCATGGCACCAAGCCATTTCGAACTGTGGGTTCGAATTGTGGGTTGAGGCCAACGCCTCCTTTACATCAAGTGGCTCATCTTGCCCTACATGCAAAGCAAACTCCAGCTGATCTGTAAAACTCATGTTACCAAAATCCCAATCTCCATACCTATTAGGCAGACGAATAGTCCTTTGACTACGCCTGGTAGGTGCAATAACTGGGATTGTATCGCCGTGGTCTCCACCATCATTCAGAATCTCTTCTTCAGAATCACTAGTAGAAGTCACTGGCGGAATGACTTCTTCAACATTATCGGGTGATTCTGGCACAATATCAGTAACGGATGAACTGAGAATATTAGGACTGGCTATTGGCTCCACATCATCGGCGGTAGGAGCAATAGCAGTGACGACTTCCGTATTTTGAGAGGATCGAGGATCCTGTGACTTTAACAGGACCGATTCATCAAACGTGACGTCTCGAGAATGAATCACCTTATGAGTCAAGAGGTTCCAGATTCGGTACCCCTTGATACCATCTGTATAGCCGAGCAAGAATCCTTTGGTGGCTTTAGGATCCAACTTGTCCTGGCCTGAAACATGAACGTAAACAGGACAACCAAATACACGTATGTATTTCAAACAAATGTTTCTTTTACCTCTCCAAACCTCTTCCGGAATCTTTCCCCCGATGGCCGAACAAGGTAACCTGTTAACAATGTGCACCACGAGAAAGATTTGGGGAACTCCGATGTCGACAACATACATCAGACCTTTTCAAACAAAGTCCTATTCATCCGTTCGGCTACCCCATTAGATTGAGGATCACCCGGAGTGGTGTAGTGACGGTGGATGCCTTTACGCAAACAAAAGTCCTTGAGGTTACTGTTGGGTCATCAAGATTTGATGATGACCTCATGATCTCCTTTTATACTTTGAAAAACATTTTATACTTAGAGAAATTTTGGACGCATGGTTCTTTGTAATGACTTGTACAAGATAGCAAATGTTTGGTGAAGTCAAAGATCAACCAAAGTCAAGATTAAAGATTCTCTCATTGTGGAAGTGAAAGATCTTTTCTCAACACATACAAGTCATTGTCCACCGATGGTGTTCTCACACATCGGTGGACATATCTCCACCGAAATCTCTCTTTGTTTCGGCCAAAGAATCCCACCAATGGAAGTCCAATTTCGGTGGGATCTCAAAGAAGTCTCAAAGATGCTTTCTCCAAAGATGATGTCACATATCCCAAAGATGATGTCACATATCTCAAAGATGTGTCATATATCTCAAAGCTATCATCGGTGGGATCTCAAAGAAGTCTCAAAGATGCTTTCTCCAAAGATGATGTCACATATCCCAAAGATGATGTCACATATCTCAAAGATGTGTCATATATCTCAAAGCTATCATCGGTGGGATCTCAAAGAAGTCTCAAAGATGCTTTCTCCAAAGATGATTCATGTATCCCAAAGATGATGTCACATATCTCAAAGATGTGTCATATATCTCAAAGCTATCATCGGTGGGATCTCAAAGAAGTTTCAAAGATGCTTTCTTCAAAGATGTGTCACATATCTCAAAGATGTGTCACCGAAGTCAAAGATGTTTTATTCAAAGATGTGTCACCGAAGTCAAAGATGCTTTTCTTCAAAGATGTGACACATATCTCAAAGATGCTTTTTCTTCAAAGATGTCACATATCTCAAAGCTTCCTTCGGTGGTGTAATCTTTAGAAGACAAATTGAGAAGATATTTTCTACATGGATAAAGTGACATTTTGTCTTATTATCCATTACCATGCAAAGTCCTTTTCTTATGCATGGGCTCTTCTGACTGTACCTTGTAAAAGGTGACAAGGACTTCACAACTCTCCAGAAGTCAACATCCTCAGCAAGTGTGAAGATGACAAGTGTCCCAAGCATTCAATGCTTGCACACTCCTTGTCACTATAAAAGGAAGACCTCTCCATGCAGAAAAGATACACATCTTGAGAGACTTGAAGATTACTGTGTGCTCCTAAATGTTCTACGCAAACTGGAAGATTTCTCTCAGTGCAAGAATTTCCAGTTTGCTTCAAAAACTTATAAATTTGTTCTAAGTGTTCTTAGTTGTTTTTGATAGTATACTTTGTGTAAGATTGTTAGAATAGTTTATCTGTTCTTTTCCGCAACAGTCTTAAGTTTTCTATGTGTAATTCTTGTTGAAAGATTTTCAATAATAGTATTAAAATTGTGAAAATTTTGAGTATTGTATTCACCCCCCCCCCCCCCCTTCAACAATACTTGTTTTAGCCATCTGGGACTAACAAGTGGTATCAGAGCAGGAAGTTTAATTCATAAACTTGATCTGCAATGGCTGCTTCTTCTTCCAAAAATGAAGCTTTTTCTCAAAACACCTTTTCTGAAAACGGCTCTATAGCCAAACCTCCCAAGTTTAATTCCAACAACTTTTCTTTGTGGAAAAGCCGGATGATGCTTTTCATGGAAGGAATGGATATTAGATATCCAACCATTCTAAGTGAGGGACCCATAATTCCTAGAGTCTGGTCTCGCTATGAAAGCAAAAAATCTGGCAAGGAAGTTGTTGGCAAAGATGATTCTGATGATTCATCTGATGAAGAAAAATCTGCTGCTACTGGTCGTTACATTCTTAAAAATCCTAAGAAATATACTGATGAGGAAAAACGTCTTGTGTCTCTTGATTATAAAGTTAGAACTATCATTGCTCTCTCTCTTCCTGATGAAGTGTACCACTCTCTGGTAAATCTCTCTACTGCCTAAGAAATGTGGTCCACTCTGTGTGTTTTGTACGAAGGTACAAATGAAGTTAAAAGGAGCAGAAAGATTGCTCTTTTTAGAAAATTTGAACTCTTTTCTTATGAGAAAGGAGAATCTCTCTCCAACTACTATAATCGCTTTAACAGTCTTCTTAATGACTTAAATCTGTTAGGTAGAGTGTATGACAATGAGGAAATCTTGTGCAAATTTATGGACTGTCTTCCTGATTTTTGGGAAAACATCTGTACTTGTATAAAGACAACCAAGGATCTTGATCATATGCCTCTTACTGTTCTTTATGGAACTCTTTTCAACTATGAGCAAATGAAGCTGCAAAGGTATATAAAGAGCTCTTCTCTAGCTCTCCTAAGTGACTCTTCCAAAAGGACTAAGTGTATTCCAAGAATCACCTACCCATCTGACTCTGATCATGATAGTCAAGAAGATCCCAATGATCATTCGGAGGCATATCTTAGTGATGCTGAGGATGAATGTGAGGAAACTTCAATTGATAGATTATCTGATGAAATGGCCATGTTGGATGGGTATTCTAAATCCAAATCCTACCACCCTTCTAGAAAATCTAAGTCTCTCTCAAAACACTCTTCTTTGGACAAATCTAATGAGGAATGTTTTAACTGTGGTAAAAAGGGTCATTTTGCTTCTGAGTGTAGAAGTAAACATGTTGATAGAACCAGAACCTCTTCCTCAGACCGATTTTCCTCAAAATCGGGAAGATCCAAATATGATTCCTAAAAGTTCAACCAATCTTTCTCTTCTGCAGATTCTGACAGGGCTGAAAGATACAAGGAGAAATACAAGAGAGAAAAGGAAAGAAATGAAAAACTTGTCAGAAAAGCAAAGGGTCTGCCTGCTAAAACTCAAGATTTGGCAGATGAACCCACATCTGAAAGCGAATGACTCCTCAACTGCTCTTGTATCAGCTAAGTGCTTTTCCTACTCTTCACAGGTACATACTATGTGTTTCATCTATCTTTTATGAATCCTCCTATTTCAAATTCTTTTGGATATGTGTCCATGAATTCTACCGACACATCTGAAGACTTAAAATATGGAATATTTTTTAAAGGCTAGTCTCTGGGTGCTGATTCTTTCTTGAAAATAAATTCTTCAAATCTTTCTAAAAATTACCTGTGTGACTTCCTCTACCGATTTTCTTCCCAGATCTGTGTGTCTCAAAATGTCCAATTCAAGGGAAAAGATTTTGGTCCTCCCAAAATTTGAAAAAGGAATTTTAGGTGCTGCACCCCAAATCTTTGATTCCTCATCAAATTCTTTGAGGACATTTTTTAAAAGGAAAAATAAGGAAAAATATCACAATTCTAAAAAGATCTTTCTTTATAGAAAATGATATATGTGGTGATGTTTCTCATTTTGCCAAAGACTGTCTGAAAGAAAGAATTGATCTAAGTGACTCCAATTCTTTTCCTTCTAACCCAAAAGGACCCACCATAAAATGGGTATCTAGAAAATAAATTCTTTGTGATTGCAAATTTTGAGATGGACAGATGGATCTATGTGCAAGAATATCAAAGTGAAAAATTTGAAGAAATCTTCAAGATTATCTTGCAACATAATAAGTCATCTTGGCATGTGCAATAATCAATAACTATGTGTCCTAAGTTTCCACCGAATTCTCATTGGTGGATACTATTCTTCTCTCACAAATCTCATTTCCTGTGTATCTAGATAGGAAAGAACCCCTCCAAATGATATCACCCCCATGCATGGTAGACACCTTTTCCTTTTAATGATGTCATCACCATGATCTCATCTCACCAATCTACCTCTCACCAGAACCAACTTTCTATGTGTCATCTCCTCATCCCATTCCTTCTTCCATCATTTTTCACTCCCAACTCTCCTTTTCTCAAAACCCACATACTACAAACTCTTCCACAGATATCATCCCAAATCCTTCCACTCAAAAACTCCTCAAACTCAATCTTTGTGGGTCATCAAAAATTGGAAGATGAAATTCCAATCTTTTCCTCACCTTGAAGATTTTCTCCCTGATGCCTTAGCAGATTTTGTCAAACTCTTGCAAAATTTCGGTGGGAATGATAAATTTTTGAAAAAACAAAAAAAAAAATCCTACCGATTTTCCTACCGAAAATCCTACCGAAATTAGCCAATTTTCAGTGGGATCCTCTTAATTTTCGGTGGGGAAGCAAAAAAAAAAATTACCACCGACCACACCACCGAAATTTCGGTGGTGTGCCCCCAAATTCGGTGGTTTTGAAAAAAAAAATCCTACCGATTTTCCTACCGAAAATCCTACCGAAATTAGCCATTTTTCAGTGGGATCCTCTTAATTTTCGGTGGGGAAGCAAAAAAAAAAAATTACCACCGACCACACCACCGAAATTTCGGTGATGTGCCCCCAAATTCGGTGGTTTTGAGCAAAAAAAAAAGTGGTAGTAATCTTGGTTATGGCCGATTTTTCATTTTCTCTTGGTGTTTTTCCTGCGTCGGCCGCTGAGGGGGAGAATTCATCTGAGGGGGAGCAACTTCAACCCTCAGTACTCATATCCAGCGACCAACTTGAAAAAATGAGGAAATCGACGGACCAGTCAAGGGGGAGCACATCAGTCCGGACGGATCTAACTGAGGGGGAGAAACACAAAACCGACTAATCTACTGAGGGGGAGCAAAACAAATACAAAGGATGCTGATGCTAAACAGGAAAAGCTGAAGATGCCAAGATGCAACAGATGGGCAGAAGCATCCTAAGGTTGCTGATCAAAATGAAGAATCCTCAAGCCAGACACAAGTTTCAACTCGTCCCTCCAAAGATGCAAGTAATATTCATTCTGTTCATACTGTTTATACTTCTTTCCTTTTCCTTTCGATTATTTGTACAACTATACCTTTTTATTTTTCTTATATGTAAATATCATAGATACATACACACACACACACAAAAAAATGGACTGTGTGAAAAAGAACCCAAAAGAGTAAAGAAGGGTCAACATGCATTATTCATTGTCTTACTCATGTTTTTCTAAGTATGGATGTCATCATCAAATAGGGGGAGATTGTTGGGTCATCAAGATTTGAAGATGACCTCATGATCTCCTTTTATACTTTGAAAAACATTTTATACTTAGAGAAATTTTGGACGCATGGTTCTTTGTAATGACTTGTACAAGATAACAAATGTTTGGTGAAGTCAAAGATCAACCAAAGTCAAGATTAAAGATTCTCTCATTGTGGAAGTGAAAGATCTTTTCTCAACACATACAAGTCATTGTCCACCGATGGTGTTCTCACACATCGGTGGACATATCTCCACCGAAATCTCTCTTTGTTTCGGCCAAAGAATCCCACCAATGGAAGTCCAATTTCGGTGGGATCTCAAAGAAGTCTCAAAGATGTTTTCTCCAAAGATGATGTCACATATCCCAAAGATGATGTCACATATCTCAAAGATGTGTCATATATCTCAAAGCTATCATCGGTGGGATCTCAAAGAAGTCTCAAAGATGCTTTCTCCAAAGATGATGTCACATATCCCAAAGATGATGTCACATATCTCAAAGATGTGTCATATATCTCAAAGCTATCATCGGTGGGATCTCAAAGAAGTCTCAAAGATGCTTTCTCCAAAGATGATGTCACATATCCCAAAGATGATGTCACATATCTCAAAGATGTGTCATATATCTCAAAGCTATCATCGGTGGGATCTCAAAGAAGTTTCAAAGATGCTTTCTTCAAAGATGTGTCACATATCTCAAAGATGTGTCACCGAAGTCAAAGATGTTTTATTCAAAGATGTGTCACCGAAGTCAAAGATGCTTTTCTTCAAAGATGTGACACATATCTCAAAGATGCTTTTTCTTCAAAGATGTCACATATCTCAAAGCTTCCTTCGGTGGTGTAATCTTTAGAAGACAAATTGAGAAGATATTTTCTACATGGATAAAGTGACATTTTGTCTTATTATCCATTACCATGCAAAGTCCTTTTCTTATGCATGGGCTCTTCTGACTGTACCTTGTAAAAGGTGACAAGGACTTCACAACTCTCCAGAAGTCAACATCCTCAGCAAGTGTGAAGATGACAAGTGTCCCAAGCATTCAATGCTTGCACACTCCTTGTCACTATAAAAGGAAGACCTCTCCATGCAGAAAAGATACACATCTTGAGAGACTTGAAGATTACTGTGTGCTCCTAAATGTTCTACGCAAACTGGAAGATTTATCTCAGTGCAAGAATTTCCAGTTTGCTTCAAAAACTTATAAATTTGTTCTAAGTGTTCTTAGTTGTTTTTGATAGTATACTTTGTGTAAGATTGTTAGAATAGTTTATCTGTTCTTTTCCGCAACAGTCTTAAGTTTTCTATGTGTAATTCTTGTTGAAAGATTTTCAATAATAGAATTAAAATTGTGAAAATTTTGAGTATTGTATTCAACCCCCCCCCCCCCTTCTACAATACTTGTTTTAGCCATCTGGGACTAACAGTTACCACTAGTAAACTCTCCACCGTTGTCAGATCTAAGCACTTTCAACTTCTTGCCAGTCTCCACCTCTACTCGTGCCAACCAAGTCTTGAACGTATCGAAGACATCTGACTTGAACTTTAACACATACACCCAAAGCTTATGTGAGAAATCATCAATAAACGAAATGAAATATTTACCTCTACTGAGGGACGGAGTATTGGATGGTCCCCAGACGTCTGTACGAACATAATCAAGGATTCCTTTGGTGTTGTGTTTTCCAACACCAAAAGAAACACGCATCTGCTTTCCTTTGACACGTCTCGAACAAAACTCCAGGCTAGTAGGAACAGAGACTTTAATAAGCTTTCGCTTGCGCAAAATCTCCAAGTTCTTCTCGGATGTGTGACCCAAACGAAGATGCCATAAGCGAGCATCACCAAGATTCTGAGAAATATCGGCCACACACGATTCAGAAGAAATAGTCTCGCCAATCAAATGGAAAAGATTATTTTCCGCCCGTTCGCCTTTCATAACGATAATACTCCCTCTGGAGATGCGCAAACTCCCGTCATCGATTCTAATTTTACAGCCCATTTTGAATAGTTGTCCAACAGAGATCAAGGAACGAGTCATGGATGGAACAAATTTGACATTATTCAATGTCCGAATACATCCATCGAACATCTTGATCCGCACAGTACCGATACCCTGAGTGACACACGAAGTACTGTTTCCCATATAAATAATGTTACCTTCAACTTTTTCAAAGGTAGAGAAACAGTCCCGGAATGGTGTCATGTGGCAAGATGCCCTGGTATCTAACACCCATCGCCTGTCACCTTGCGGTGGTGCAACTGTGGCAGAGAAGCCTTCTTGCTTCTTTTCGGCTGCAACAGCTGAGGTGTCTGCGTTGTCTTTGTTTTTAAGACTCGAACAGTCCTTAACCCAATGACCTGGCTTGTGGCAATAATTACAGTTGCCACACGCCTTTGATTTCCCCAGAGAACCAGGTCGGTGAGACGGAGAGCGCCCATAGTTTCTTCCTCTTGAAGAATGGTGATCGTCTCGGCCTTTGTCAGCAAATAGTCCTTGACTGTAATTATTCTCTCTGTGATTGTTACCGATTCGCATCTGAATTCACTGATCTTCAGAAATCATTCATGTTTTCACATCAGACAAAGAAAGAGTTTCTCTTCCGTAAATAAAACTGTTAGTGAATTGAGAATATTTATCGGGAAGCAAATACAACAGGATCATAGCAAGTGCTTCTTCGTCTTTTGCAAGAAGCGCATCTGTTGCAGTCAACTTCATGATGATATCTTTGAATTCGGTCATGCGCGCCTTGATTGTTGTGCCTTCCTTCATTTTGAAGAAGAGACACGACCGCATCAGTAACAATCTGTTGGTCAAAGTTTTCTTGAGATATAAATTCTCAAGCTTGCTCCAAATACCTGCAGCTGTCTTTTCAGACACAATCTCAGATATAACATTATCTCCCATAGCCATCTGCAAAGTAGTAAATGCCCATGCTTCCATTTCTTTAGCCTTAAGGTCAGACATATTAGGGTCTAACTCGTCTTTAGCAAATACTACAGGATGGACTCCATTTTTCGATCCTAAGTGTCGCGGATGTTGTGAACTGCCATTTACCAAAGTCATCGTCCCCGTTCCAAGTCTGTATACGAATCCCAACCCTGGACAAATTAAATATACCTTCTTGGTACGGTTTTTGGGACTGGTTAGAGGGACCGATACCAAATGGGTTTTCTACTTCAGCCATAGAGAAAACCAAATGTGTAAACTTGTTTATGTATATTTTCTACACAAACCCAAATCTAGATCCGAAGCTCTGATACCAATTGTTAGGAAAAAAATTATCGTGCCAAAGAAAATACGAGAAGCTCACGAATGATTTCTAAGGTCCCAAAACGAGTAGAAATCCAAATGCACAATAAACCCAACAACAAATGCGGATAACAATGATCTAGATGTTACACAATAATTCTCTGACGTAGAAAATTAAACCCACGCGAAATATATATATATATATATAAAATAGATAAAAACGATGGAAACGTTAGTATCTATATATATATATATATATATATAAAAATAGATAAAAACGATGGAAACGTTAGTATCTATAAATATATATATATATAGCAAGATATATATAAGTGTATATATCGACGATATATATATATATATATATATAATAACGATATATATATTGACGAGATATATATATATATATATATATATATATATATATATATATGTATGGCGAGTAAAACACAACCGAAATAACACCGGGATTTAACGTGGTTCCACTATCGCTGTGATAGTGTACGTCCACCAAAGAGAGAGAGTAAGTGTTTATTACCAACCAAGGAGATTACAAGTGCTTCGTACAAGGATCTTAAGATCCACGATCAACTAACGAATCCTCTCGAACACCACCGAATATCAAGAACACTCTCAACCTCACAAAACTCTAGATACCAAAACAATTTAGGGAGGGTGTTTGGTGGAGGTGATTGCCGGCGAGAGGAGCAAATAAGAGGAAGAAAGGGGTGCATTAAAATGAAGAGCATGGATGGGTATATATAGGTGGTTGGTTGAGTGGTGACCAAGCATAGGGGCATTTTGGTAATTTTACTTTTTCCCCATGCAATCACATGCAGCATCTCTATAATATTTAATATATTTATATATATATATATATATATATATATATATATATATTATAACAATGTTGTTTGCTACTTCAAAGTTCAAACTTCAAGTCCATTAGTACACTGTCCACCCATTAACTTTTTCAATTTTGGTATAGTTCTTTCTTATGGGAATTATATGCCATACAATAAGAGATGAAACCGTTCACAAAAATAAACACAAGGTTTCATGTTTATTGGCCTCTTAAGGTATCCTGCTTTAATTTACTAACTTGATCATCCATTACTAGTTTTGGTAGTTGTTAGCAGGTAAAATATAGATTAAAAAGAAAATATAACAAAAAAAGGTTTGAAGTCATTTGTAATCGGAAATATGTAGATATCTTGTGTTATGTATGCAATCTTGCATATAACACATATACAACCCATTATGCACTGGTTCCTGACATTTTAACCTTGACATTTTAAGTTTACCGAACGTAGATAAAAAAAAGAGCCCTCTATGTGTTTGAGAAATATTCAAACAATGTACTAATTTTAAGGAGGAACAAAGTCATGTAAAGTCATGGGGAAAGTTGACACGGTTTGACAAGAGGGAAAGTCAATTTTGTCAATTTTGAGAATAATACATTTTTCAAATTGAATCAACATTGACTTTTTGTGCAAAACACAAGACTATGTCTTATGTCCGACGTGTTTTTAGTTGAATTCCACCGTTACGGGAATTTTTTTTCGCTTTTTCGGTTGATTTCATAAAATTTTCCAATTTTTAGTATTTGATATCGATTACCCTTGTTTTTTTTATAGGTTTTCAATTTCATCTTCTTATACATCTAGAACTCCTAGTATTAAATATATGTTTTGCAAATCAAAATTAAATATGCATCTTATTTCGTTTCTTTATGCATCTAGAATTTCGCGTAACAATAATCGAATCAATAATAAAAGTAAATTAAAAAATATAAGCAAACCAAGAAGAAAGTCTTATACTTTTATGGGGAAATTACCGATCAATTATATAAAATGCGGTTAATCAACAAAAAGTGGAAACAAATTTGAAAATGGAAATGAAGTTGATACGAAAATTGATTTGGAATTGAAAGAAATAAGAGAAGTTATATAAGTAAAAAATTTAAAACTTGTTGCAAGTAAGATTGGATCCCCCGACCTCCTATATATGATGATTGTTAACGTAGAGATAATAAACCATCTCGCCAAGCACATTGTGTTACACATTTGGTTTCAAAAATATTTCAGAGCACCCTCAAAAATTAAGCGGGTGCACCATTAAAACGTCTACTTTTTTTTCCTTTACGACAATCAAGTGAGCGGGTGCACGGGACCCCGCTCGGTCCTTACTAGGTCCGCCCATGGTGGCGGGCTGGCGGATGACGATGCCTACAACCCGTGTGAATCATGGGAGGGAAATCAAACAGTAGCTTGTGCGGGTTTCATGCGGCTTAGATTACATGATCCGACTTTCTCGTTTGTTTGCGTTTTTTGACCCGTTTTTAGATTTCAGTCGTAACCCTCTCCATATCAGTCTCCTCTACTTTTGAAGAACTCGACCTTGAGTTCTCGTCTAAAGAAATCGACTCATCCTCGTGGTACTCAAATATGTCGGTGACGCTGAAGGCATTCGATATGTGTAACGAATCGGAAAGAGCGACGATGTAAGCATTGTCATTGATCTTCTTTGTGATTTTGAATGGGCCGTATTTTATGGTTCGCATTTTCCGTAAGTTTAGATGGGAAATCATTCCTTCCGGAGAAAAACCATTACCTCGTATCCTCGTGGAAGATCTTCTTAGGTGGTGTTTTTCGGCCGCCGCCTTATTCTTTAAACTGGTTGCTTCAAGTCGTATTTTGACGAACTCTTTTATTGCTTGTAATTCCTTAGCCATGTTACCCGTTATGATGCTAACACCGGGACCTCGCGGTAACTTGACTATAGACCACGTGCCACGGGGATGACGTATAAACCAAAGAAAATGGAGAGCGACCGGTGGCGAGGTAGACGACACTATTGTAAGCAAACTCGATATGTGTTAAGTCCACGTCCCATTTTTTAGCTTGCCACCACACACGCTTGGAAGCATGTTTCCCAAAGTTTGGTTAGTAACTTCCATTTGGCCATCAGTTTGGGGGTGAGCGGTGCTACTGTAACAACCGGGTATTTAAGTGAAGAAAGTGTGATGTAGTGGCCATAATGGAATAAGAGAAAGTATGAGAGACCAAAGGGAAAATAGTGGAAAGGTGTATAATGACCCAAATCCCTAGGTCACCTTTCATTTTCCCTATCTTTTGTGTGTGAAGTTGGCGGCTGAGAGGAAAAAGAAGAGAAGAAGAGGAAGTTTGAGAGAAAGCTATTAGAAGAAGAAATCAGTGAAGGTAACCTCCTCCAAATCCTTCTCTCTATACTATTTAATGTTTCCCTCTGTTTAGTCTAAGAATTTGGGTGAGAAAACCATGATTTCTGTGGGTCTTCACCCAAATGTCTTTAGAGTTGGTAATTTGGGTTTTTTGTTTAAAACAGTTGAAAATGATACATTAAGTGGGGATTAGATATCATCTATATGTTTAAGCAACCATGAATCGGTTAAGTAAAAGTTAAATGTTGTGGTGATGCGCTCTTTGTTGAGAAATCAAGTTTGGTTGGGCATATCGTTGGATTTCGCACCAAACACGCATCAGACCCACATCCGGTAAGTGTACCTGTGCAGGTTACCGGATAGTGTAGTCCAGGTCGAGTAGTTACTGGGTGAGACCCGGATAACGTAAGTTTCCGGACGGATTAGTCGTCCGGATAGCTTGGAAATTCGGTAAGAGTTATCCGGTAAGTGAGTTATCCGGTAAGAGTTATCCGGTAAGTGAGTGATCCGGTAAGAGTTATCGGGTAAGTTGAGTTATCCGGTAAGAGTTATCCGGTAAGTTGTCCGAAAAGTAGTGATTGACCGGTAAGTTATGTATCCGGTAAGTTGAGTCTGGATAGTGTCCGGAAAGTTGGTATTAGGGTCTGAGCAGTTTATACTTCATCCATTTCTCAGGTAACCCGATTGTAAGTCAGAAGCAAAGTAAAACAAGATGTTAACCGCACCAGGTGAGTTTTTCTAACTAAAATACGTGATTTTACGTGTTTTCCAAAGAAAGTGATTGTGTAGAAATGCCATGTTATTTTACATGATTTTTACGTGAATGAAAGTTTAATATTTTACTGACCATGGTGTGTTTACGAGCATGATTTATTTACAAGCTTTTACGTATGTTTTCCCATGAAAAGTATGTTTTAATGAAAAGATTATTCAGCAAGATGAAATGAATTATAAAGTGTTATACGGATTTCATGTTTCATGATTATGACGAGCTATGTGTATGCTATGTGGAGTCGGTCTGCACAGTGGGATCTGAGCACCTCGGGATCCGATGATCCCTTGGGCTGTTGTGAGAAGCTTGTAGGAGGGAATTCATTTCCTTCCTACTCGGATATGTGAGTAGCTTGTAGGAGGGAATTCATTTCTTTCCTACTCGGATATGTGAGAAGCTTGTAGGAGGGAATTCGTTTCCTTCCAACTCGGATATGTGACTAGCTATGTGATCCTTAAACACTGTGCAGTACCATGGTTGAATGATTATGTGAAGAATGTTACTCTGTTTTTTAAAATGATTTTTATAATGTTGATGTACGCTGTTTACGGAGGGAACTCACTAGACCTCATGGTCTAACCCTCGCTTTTCAAAACTAAGACCTTTTCAGGTAAGCAAATAGTAGGAGGCTCAGGTAAGCGAGCAAGAGCAAGATAGAGTACAGATGCAGATAGAGGCAGTGCATGTGCCACGTATAGAAGCTAGTGCGTTCTCAGTTGTGTATATGTTGTTTCCGCCAACCTTAGTTTGAGACTGATGTAACGAAATTTTGGGACCCAGATTTGTAATGTTTATGAATTAATGCTATGTATGTCCTGTTGTATTTTTGGGATGTTACAGCTACTTTTATTGAGAGTCGTTCTGGACATTCGCCAAAGCGTGATCCAAAATTAGCTAAGAAATTTTGTGTCTCAATCGAAGGTGATCATTTTCGGGACAACATGTAGACACACTATTCTTTTAAGAAGAGTCTTGCGATATTACTTGCATTGGCGGTTTTCTTGTAAACGATAAAGTGACTTATTTTTTAGAAACAGTCAACTATCACAAAGATAGAATCCACTCCCTTTAAGTAAGGGGAAGACCCAATAAGAAATCCATAGAAAGGTCTTTCCAAATGTCTTCAGGAATTGGTAGAAGGGTGTAGATACCGGTGTTTTGTGCTCGTCCTTTTGCGGTTTGACAAAAGTAGCACTTTCTCATAATCGAACTTGCGTCCTTCTTTAGATGTGGCTAATAATACCGTTCTTCCTAGCTAGCAATAATTTTATCTCGTCCGACGTGACTGCTTAATCCTCCTCCGTGCAAGTCACAAATCAGTTTTTCTCGTAAAGAGGAGTCGATAATGCATAGTTGGTTGCCTTTGAAAAGGTAACTGTCTCGGACATAGAAACGCCACTAGGGGTGCCACTATCTTCACTATAAAGTTCTTTCAAGGCCTCGAAACCAACGATCTCGTGTGATGAAGTGATGGGTAAATTGGCCCTTCGGCTAAGGACATCAACTACTTTGTTGAGATTGTCGAATTTATGCTTAATTACAAAAAGGATTTTTTGGAGGAAACGTACCAAACGGGCATGCATTTTGTTGATCGTTTTCTGACTGTTGATAAATTTTTAGGCTTGATGAACCGTGAATAAAACAAACTCCTTTTGAACCACGTAGTGCTCCCATTCTCTAAAGCGCGAACCACTGCGTAGAACGCTTGGTTGTACGTGCTCCACTTTTGTTGGGCCTCGCGATATTTTTTGCTAAAGTAAGCAACTAGTGTTTTCTCTTGGGTTAGGAAAGCAACGAATCCAATGCCACTCACGTCACATTCTACTTCAAAAACCTTCTCGAAATCGGGTAATTAATGCTAGAACTGTAACACCCTCAAATCTGGAAAGAGCAATAAAATAAAATTTCGATAAAAATTATCACTTAAGGAATAAAATTCCTTCTACAAACCATTCTTGGAATTTCCTCAAGATTAAACATAACAATTCCTACAATTAACAACTCAAATCATACTATGAGACCACATAATGTCGGGTGTTACTTAACTCGAGTACAAGCTGCTATTCCTAAAATAAACGCGGAAGACTTAACTAAGCACTTCACTCCTCGAGCACACTACTAGCACTCATCTCTTCAGAATGTCACTAGAATTAACCCCAACATGAACCTGTTGCACATGCCGACAAATAAAAAGGTTACGCTAACGCCTAGTGAGTTCAAGAGTTTATAACATGATTTATATAATTCGTTGAATGAAAGTTTGCGACATAAATCACAATTTCCAAAAGAGTTTATGAAAGGATGTAAACGACTCGTTTTCCAACGCACACAAAGTCTATGAGAAAAGTTCCCAAAATGTATAAAGCGTTTTTCAAAATGAATTCCAATCCCAACTCACTCAAAACGTGCTTTGACGTTAGATATCCTCAGTAATTATACACGTGAATAAAACTCCAATATTTAAAACATCCAATAAGGATGAGGCATAGAACTCCGTCAATAAGCCCTGAAAGACATCTCATATAGATAAAACGCGTCACCGAAAATATGGAAAAAAGTAAATACCCAAAACAACACCTTTCGGTGATGAGGGAGACCCGATTCCATCGAAAGTGATGGACACACAAAGTTAGGTCACTTATGATGTTACTGGATTACACCTCAAGTCCCGGTTTTAGTTCCCATGCCATAAAGACATCACAACCTCAAACCTTTCCCATGCCTTTATTGCCTACTCCGTCGAGTTACACCTCAAGGACTTATGGGACCACATTGCCTATCCAGTCTAGACGCGTTACACCTCAAGGACTTCAATGTCCCCCATTGCCTACTCGCTAGTGGTCCCGATCGGCCTACCGCATATAACCATGCGTTCCAATAGTCCACTCCTCGTGCACAAAGAGATAGACCATCAAATAAAGACTGACTTACGTGCCTATAGATCCAATGCAACACAGTCTACAATAACATGCCCATCCCGGAATGACTAAAGCACCCGAGCATGTAAATAACAATAATATGCAATAAAATGCATCAAGTTGCAATAAATGCAAACCATAAATAAGACTCCATATTGAGCCATCAAACTCGGACAAAATGTCCCCAAGACTCCCTCAAAGTCAAAACCAAGCAAAATGCTCAAAACTCATTAGACCCATAAATAACGGACCTCATAGCATAAAATGCATTTAAACATCGCATACCACAAAATCATCATTTACCCAAAACTCGACACGGGTTAAAACAAAGGGTTTCATGCCCCTGCCTTTTCGAATACTCGGCAGATTGTCGACACCTGGCGTTTACAGCTGTTATGCACGATCGTGCGTCAGCATGACGTAACGACGTTATCCTCTTTTCGACTTCCTCTTTAGTTGGAATTGGACCGATTCAGTTCCAAAGCAACTGAAAAGATTTTTTGACACGTAGACGTCTGACTAACATTCAAAATTTGAAATTGCTTTCTCATTTTAAATTTTAGGGGCAAACTGTTTGGGCAAAATTTCACCAGTCTCGACCACGACCAAGACACTAAGAACATTTATTACACTTCTTTTGTAATAAAGTCAAAACCATAAACACTTTGTCCTTTGACCAAAGCCGAAGTCAAGAGTACCTCTCGACCTCGACCGTCGTGTGAAACCGCACGACCTCGACCGACTAACGTATGACATTTTCTGTTATGTTTTTCTCATTTAATGCATGGTCAAAGTCATTTATGGCCAAACGGACGAAACCGACAAAAGCAATCATGAGCATTAACGATGATGACCGTTGCGACTGTTACTCCTGCATTCATGAAGAACAATTAAAACCACGAAGACTATAAATATGAAGATCCCAACCTCACTTTAGAAAATACTTGTTCTGAAGAACAAGAAAACACAGCGAAAATACTCAAAGAACTCTCTCTCAAGTGATCGCTCTCAACGCACGACACACGACTTATACACTCGGCCTACAGTTTTTTACACACGACATACTTGTTTTTACATTCGATACACTTGTTAATTTACATTTCAAGTCTTATGTATTGTAATCATTGTACTTCGACTCCCGAAACACAAGGATACGCCCCTGTTTGGCGATCATAGTGCAGCGACGACTTCCACAGTCGTCCGCGGGTTTTTTCCTTGTTGAGGTTTTTCCCGCGTCACCAAGATCTCTGTCTCTTTTACATTTTTTTCTGTAACGCACTGTTTTGTTGAACGATTCCTTTCTTTAGTTGTTAAGCTCCGCAATCAACCTTAAGTTATCCGTTTGGACGATTTTTGGCATTAACAATCGTCAGGAGAGACGAGAAGAAGACGAGGAGGAGGAGAAGTCAGAGGAGGAAGAAGAGACTGAGGAGGAAGAAGAGAAAGAGGAGAAGGAAAGAGAGGAGTCGAGGGAGAAAAAGGAAGAGATGATAGTAAGTATTTCTTCGCTTTCTTCTCGCTCGGCCTAGACTTTCTCTTCTTTCGGTAGTCTAATCACTCTTTCCTTTGTTTGTTCTACAGGAGGATCCCAGGCGAAGATGACGCCTGCGGCTGCCAAGAAGGCAGCTCAAGCCGAGCTGGCCCGTCAGGGCAGAGAAAAGAGGAAGGGGATCCCGACAACTGGGTCGAGTGTCCTAAAGAAGACGAGGATGACGATCCCGAGGGAACCGTCTTCGAAGGTAAGCGACTCGTCGAGCGTTGTTAGTCCTGAGAAGGTGAAGGCGTCGATCGCGACTCCTGAGAAGACGAAGATGTCTTCTGACGCGATTGATGCGACGCTTGTCAGCCCGGTGCTTCAGGCGACAAAGACGGCGTCTGTGTCTGCGACATCGACCCATACAGCAGCCGACAAGGGCAAGGATCACGCGACCGAGGATAAGGAAGTCACGACGGTTAACTTTACATTGTCGTCGGACTTCTTAGTCGACAACGTCCTAGACGGGACGAAATTGTTTCCGCATCTGGGGAAATATCAGCTCCCATCTTTCGAGGAGCGTTTTCGAGGGGTCTCCGTCGAGGAGGCGGGATCGCATGTTGCCGGACTGGCGTTCATGGTAAGTCTTTCTCTCAAGACTTGTTTAATTTTATCGATGTTTACTTTGTCGAATATTTATTAACAATGCTTTCCATGTTTTTCAGACGTTCAAGTCTTCCCTGGCTCTGCACGCCGAAACGACAAGTATAGAAGGCTTAGTGTCTTCTGCTCTTAAGAGAGAGGACGCGGCGTTGGAGAGGGATAGGTCCGCTTTGGAGTGTGAAGAGGCTATGTCGGTACGACTCGACGATGCTCTGAACGAACTGGAAGCCGTCGTACATGCAAGGGATGAGGTGAATTCTTGTCTGAAGCAATCCTTCTCTCTAATCGCCGACCAAAGGGAGGAGCTGGACAAGATAAAGGAGTCCTTGGCTATGAAGGGAAAAGAAGCCGAGGAGTCCAAGTCTAAGGTGGCGAGCCTGGAGGAAGAGGTGAAGGAGTTGAAGGACGAGACTAAATCCGTCTTTGCTTTTGCTCGATTCACTGCGCTGGCGGCGATTATGCGGCGACACCTGTCGGGCAAGAATCCTCTTGCCTCTGCGTCGGAGGAGTTGGCGCTCTTCTTGAAGGACGTCGGGACCGAAAGAGACCTCGACTCGGATGACGAGAAGGAGGTCGAGGAGGAGGAGGTGAACGAAGGCCCTAAAGGCGAGGCCTCCAGCAAGGATGCGACTGACGATCCTCCTCGGTCTTAGGATTTTTCAGTCTTTTGTTCTTATCACTCGATTGTTAGTGGTCGAGTTATTTGGATGTAACTGACAGTTTATTTAATGAAAGAAACTTAAATTTCTTTTGAACTTGTGTCTTATACATTTCGTGAATAGATACAATATCAATTGTGAAATTCACTAAGTATAGAATGAACAAGAAATCGTACGACTTAGGCATCCATCGTAATACAACGACTAGCACACAAGTCATAAGACTTTTATACTTTTAAATCGTATTGGCAAACATAAGCACATGCGATTAAAGCATTCATTCAGAACATGAAATTTTTCTAAGTTAGAAAACTGAGATCATGGGGTCGTTAGACCTTATGGTCGTACAACTAAATCTAAAGATGAACTTGAATCATGTGTCCCTACGAAAGGATAATCAAGTCAGAGACCTGATCATTAATGTCATGCGATCCTGTGAGACTAAAGTCGTATAGTAGATTTAGCAACTTATGTCGTGCGATCCTGCGATGAAACAATGTCAGAGGTTGGTCGTTGGCTAGCCAACGACCCTCCGATGCTTAAGTCAGTAATCGTCGTGATAAAAAATCGTATGAAGGAAGGAAAAGGACTTAAAAGAAATACCTTCTCAGATGGTCCCTGTCTTGGGGAGGTTGTTGACCTCGTCATTTATCACCTTATTCCTTTCAGGAGCAAATAGGTTTAAATGACGGGTCGACATCGAACTTATGGGAATTGATGCCAGGGTCCATGTCGACCGTGTCTTCGTACGACCAGGCAAAACAATCGACATATTCCTGCAAGGAAGATATTAGTTTGTTTTTAAGGTTGGGATAGAGAGACGAACCTGTCAAGACCTTCCGGTCGGGCTTATTCTGGTCCAGGACGACCTCCTCCAGGTGATAGTCGTCGACTGTCCTAGGAGCACCCTGGACCTGTAACTGTTAGATAGCCTACTTTTACGGTTTCAGAGTGGTCTTATAGCAGCCACGGGCGACTTTCGGCTTACTTTTGATCTCTTGGATTCCCCACGGCGTAGGGAACTTCATGGTCTGATGATACGTCGAAGGAACGACTTTAATGTCATGGATCCATGGTCGACCTAAGATGATGTTATAGGCCGACGCACAGTCGATGACGTTGAATTTGGTCTGCTTGTTGCGTCTCCATTGAAACCGACAAGGTGATCTCTCCAAAGGTACTCGTCGCGTCTCTATTGAAACCGACCAAGGTTGTCGAGAGTCGGATGATTTCCGATCGATCGATTCCCATGGCCTTGATGGTATCAAGGAAGATGACGTTCGCTGAACTGCCTCCATCGACCAAGACTCGCCTAGTTAAACAATTACCAATCGTGAGTTGAATGATGAACCCGTCATGATGCTTCTGATACGAGTCACCGAGGTCGTCTTGGTCGAACGTGATTTTCATGGCTTCCAACTCCATATCTCCTTTGGGTCTTGATGAACGCGGGATAGGCCGATCGTCAGGTGCCTGGCTGGCGTGACGCTTGGCTGCGGAATACGTCAGACCGCATACGTCGGAGCCACCAGTGATGCAGTTGACGACCTATGCATGCTCGGGGGTTGGCGGCCGAACGTCGTTAACTGGAGTAACGACGTCATCGATGATGTTCTTGAGATTTCCCTTCAGGACGTGATATACTAGCTCCTTTTTGAGAGCTATGCAATCCTCTGTCGTATGACCATGGTCGACATGGAAGTCGCACCACTTTGATTTATCTTTCTTATCATCGTTTTAGTCGGACTTCTTCGGCCACCGGATAGTCGCCTGGACGGTCTTCAGGGCTTCGACCAAGTCCTTAGTAATCCCTTTGAACCCATAGGAGGATATCTTAGGGTACTGAGGAAATTTGGTCGCGGTCTTGAACTCTGCTTTCGTCTTGAATCGGACGTTCGAGATTTGTCGTGCAGATTCTGGCTTGGATACTGCCTTTGTCTTGAACTCTGGTTTCTTAACACTAAGCGACCTCTTGTCGTCGGTGTGCTTACGACGAAAGGCAGCGTCATCTTCTACCCTTATATAAGCAAGGGTTCTGGCTCGGACGTCCTCGAAATTCTCTGGGGGATACTTGGTCAGATCGGTGTATAAACCCGAACTATCGTCTAGACCACGTTTGTAGGCTTCGATCGCGGTCTTGACGTCACAGTTTCGGACACTGATCATTTATGCGTTGAACTTGTTGAAATAAATCCGGATCGACTCTCCAGCTTTTTGCACGACATAGTACAAATCGCTGGTCTGCTTCTCCATCTTACGACTGTTAGCGAACTGCTGGGAGAACTGGTTGACTAACTCAGTGAACGACCCGATGGATTTGGGTTTGAGGTTAATCAACCATTGGAGGGCAGGACCTGTGAGGGTCGCCTCGAAACTCTTGCACATACAGACTTCTTGATACATATGTGGGATCGAGGTCGTCCACATTGGCTGCTTGTATTGAGCGATATGCTCTGTCGGGTCGGTTATCCCCTAATACTTGGGCGTGAAAGAGAGGATATTGTACTTCTTCGGGACGTCGACTGTCGCGATCTTATTGATGAAGGGTGACGCCTGAAATCCTGAACGAGGCTCGACATCGACAGGTACGGCTGCCCCCGGCAGCTTAGCGAGCAAAGATAGGACACGCTCGTTCTGATCTTCTAGCATTTTCAACCGCTGAGCGACGGGGTCGTTGGGATCAGGATTTACTCCTGCTTGAGGGTTAATTCCTGAACTGGTGCCATTGCCATACGACGAACCGTTGGCGTCCCCATTGAAAGGGAAAAAATACGGATACGGCTGAGACCCATTGTTCATGGGTGGTGGTCTTATATGCTGAGGAGGGATTGGCCCGAACTGAGGATTTGGGTTGAACGATCCCTGCTGCTGGTTCTGCATGAATGGACCTGGCTGTTGATTCTGACTGAATGGTCCTGGTCCTGGATTCTGGGTGAATGGAGTGGACCCTGGATTCTGACCGAACGATCCTGGACCGGGATTCTGAACGAATGGTCTGGGACCGTTCTGCGGTCCGAACGATCCATTCGGATTTTGATTTCTTAGCCGCGCGATTTCCTTAGCCGCCCTTCGACTTTGATCAGCAAGGACGTTGTTTTGATTTCGAGAAGCTTCCAACTCCTGATACATCTGGGCAATGAGCTGCTCGTGGTTTCCATTGGCTGCCATTTTCCTTAAACAAAAAAAGAGGAAACTCCAAGAAACCGTTAGTAAGGCGCACGTTTGTCGAGGATTTTCTCTAGATGGGGCCCCACGGTGGGCGCCAAACTGTTAATGCCAAAAAATCGTCCAGAAGGATAACTTAAGGTTGAGTGTGAAGCTTAACAACTAAAGAATGGAAATCACTCGACAAACCGTACGACAAAGACAAAAAACGTAAATGAGACAGAGATATTGGTGACGCGGGAAAAACCTCAACGAGGAAAAAACCCGCAGACGACTTTGGAGGTCGTCGCTGCACTATGGTCGCCAAACAGGGGCGATATCCTTATGTTTCGGGTGTCGGAAGTACAATGATTACAATACAAATGAAAGAAAGACTTTAAATGTAAAGTAACAAGTGTATCGAATGTAAAAATTGGTGCGTCGTGTGGAAAAAACTATGTGTCGTGTGTATAAGTCGTGCGTCATGAGCGATCTTCTTGAGAGATAATTCTTTGCTTTGAGTGTTCTTGAGAGTTCAGTTGTGCTAATGGTGTCAGATGATCTCAGATGATGATTGAGCCTTTGTATTTATAGTCTTCGAGTGCTTTGAATGACTCCATAAAAACTGCTGATAACGGTCGTAACGGCCACTGTGTTAAATGATCGTAATTGTCTTTGTCGGTTATGGCCGTTGATCATTAATGTCATTGATTCCTGCATTAAAACACTGAAAACGTAACAGTAATATCGCACGTTAGTCGGTCGAGGTCGCAAGGTTCCATACGATGGCCGTGTGAGCTAGACGACGTCATGGTCGAGTGTCGTGAGGTGGATAATTTTCGATTTCAACTTTGATCAGGGGATAAAGTTTTATGATTTTACCTTATTATGAAAAAGTGTAATAAATGTTTTCCCTGTATTGGTCGTGGTCGAGACTGGTAAAATTTTACCCAAACAGTTGCACCCCCTTACAAACCAATGTGCATATGTGAACAATGTGTGCATAATCTGAGATGCATATATGCATTATCCCATATGAATATATGTCCATTATATGTATATTATTGCATGTATGCATATGTATATGCACATTGTTCACATATGTACACCGGTTTGTAAGGTGTGCAACAAATGCAAAGTTTGCATTTTACGAAACCTCTCTCTCTCTCTTTCTCTCTCTATCTCTCTCTCTCTCTCTCTCTCTCTCTTTCTCTCTCTATCTCTCTCTCTCTCTCTCTCTATATATATATATATATATATATATATATATATATATATATATGTATGTATAAGGGTAGATGTTCAAGTGAGAAATGCTAAGTGTGTGAGAAATAAAGGAATGATCATAGCCCTTCATCTGGTCAACATTTGCGGCTTTGACTGTGAAGAACCGAATAATTCCTCGCGTGGTCTGCAGAAGATAGAGGGTAGTTTCGTAACTTTTATAAATACGCGTGATGAGTTTATATGTGAACCTGTGTGATTCATATGTGAACTATACGTGTATATGTGAATCAGTTAATTAGTTCATATGATAAGCAATTAAGTAGTTCATTTGTGAATCAAAACATTAAAGTTCATATGTGAATCTGATAATTAGTTTAATTGATTCACATATGAATCTACAGTTAATTAGTTCATATATGAATCACAAAGGTTTATATGTGAATCAGTTAAAAAAAGTTCATGTGTGAATTACACGGGTTCACATTTGAACATATAGTTGATATGTGACTCACACAGGTTCACATATGAACTTGTCCCGTGTATTTGTAAAAGTTACGAAGTTGTCCTTCTATTCTTGGAATAGCCGTAACTTCTCTATTTATCACACGCTTAGCATTTCTCATTTGAACCTATGACTATATATATATATATATGTGTGTGTGTGTGTGTGTGTGTAGAGAGAGAGATAGAGAGAGAGAGAGAGAGAGAATGTGTGTGTGTGTGTGTAAGTGAGTGAGGTTCAACGAGAAAAAAAATCAAAAAATGAGCAACACATTGGTAAGTATTCATCTGCACGGTATGCAATGTGTATTTAAGTAATTGAAGCTGATTTTTTTCTTTTATGCACATTTGCATGTCGGACAAACTGCTTACAAATTATGTGCATACCGTCCAGATGAACGATTACCAGGGTGTTTCTCAGTTTTTCATTTTTTTCGATTTTCCACATATATATATATATATATATATATATATATATATAGAGAGAGAGAGAGAGAGATAGAGGAGGAAGGTTCAAGGAAAAAGCCATTTCGATATGTGGTTTCACTTATGAAATAATTCGAACACGGTTTCCCACATTTAAACATTGTTTTCACTGGCTTTTAATGTTCATAGTTGAACCATCATATCATAATACTTCGTACACTAATGAACTACTAACATCATTCATCAATGTTCTATGATTATTATCTGATACCTAATTTTAGATAACCGCTTATACATAGAAACAGTGAAAATTATTATATATGTGTTGTTTCAAAGATGAGACACATAGATTATACTTGGACATAAAAACAAAACATATGAAACAATACGAATAATAACTTAAAATGAAATTCATTAGATGGTTTTGATTAATTTACAGAGGTTTGGTTTGTTAATTAATTAATCCCAAAATATATGCAAACAAATCCCTAAAAACAACTGTGAATCTCTATAAAGATAAACAAATTGTGTTAAGTGACTTACATGATGTAATATTCGTCTTCGTAACACTTGAAGATCCCATGAGACGTGGGTTGGGTTTCCTTGATTGTTTCTCTTCTTTACCGTAATCAAATAGATGGATGGATTTTTGGTATTTTTGTTCCCACCGCAAATGAGAGAACTTCATTAAATTCTTGAGGGTAACTTATGAGAAATCAATCATGATAACCGCCAATATTTATATTTAATCCAATGGTGTAAATTACAAAATAAATTACTTTTACCCACAAAATTTATCCAGAGAAATTTTCGTCGGTAATTACCCGGGGACCACTCAGAAAATATCAATAGTTCGATAAAATTCGATGTTTTTCGAGAAAATACCCATACTGGTTTGCATTACCCGCCAACTTTTGTGACGGTTTTGTGACGAATCACCCTTTAACGACATATTTTCTAAGAAAAAGTTCGTAGGTAAAAGTCTTTCGTTTAGTAGTGGTAATTAACTCCCTCCATCACACTATACTCTCCTATATTGACACTTAGCTCCCTCCAAAAATTATGGGGACAAGTAAGGCAATATGTAATATTAAACAGTAATCAATATATATATATATATATATATATATAGGGGTGGTATCGGGTACAAACCAACTAGTTTGTACAAACTCGTACAAACTCAATCTACCTTTATGAATTTGCAATTTTTTTAATTTGGTTTCATGAATCTATATTTTGGCTTCATGAATATATAATTTGGCTCCATAACTTCTTTTTTATTTATTTATAAGGGTATTTTAGGGCTCCACTGGAAAATATAGATTCATGAAACCAAATTATATATTCATGAAGCCAAATTTTATATTCATGAAGCCAAATTAAAAAAATTGCAAATTCATGAAGGTAGATTGAGTTTGTACGGGTTTGTACAAACTAGTTGGTTTGTATTTGATACTCAGCCTATATATATATATATATATATATATATATATATATATATATATATATATATATATATGTGTCCTACTAAATTGTATCCGCTAAATGTGTGTAACCCGTCGATTTCATAGGTTTTTTTGATGAAATTTTTTTATGAAATTGTTTATTTTGATGAAATTGTTTCATATCATTCATTTCTTGATGAAATTTTTTTATGAAATTTGTAGTTTCATAGGTTTTTTTTATTTTTATGAAACTTTTCATATATTTTCGTTTTCACCTATGAAACTACAAATTTCATAAAAAAATCATCAAGAAATGAATGATATGAACTACTTTCATCAAAATAAACAATTTCATAAAACAAAATTCATCAAAAAAACCTATGAAATTGACGGGTTACACGGGTTACACACATTTAGCGGTTACAATTTATTATCTCTCTTTCTCTCTCTCTCTCTCTGTTAGTCCCAGATGGCTATAACAAGTATTGTAGAAGGGGGGGGGGTTGAATACAATACTCAAAATTTTCACAATTTTAATTCTTTTATTGAAAATCTTTCAACAAGAATTACACATAGAAAACTTAAGACTGTTGCGGAAAAGAACAGATAAACTATTCTAACAATCTTACACAAAGTATACAACAAAATAACTAAGAACACTTAGAACAAAGCTATAAAGTTTTTCAAGCAAACTGGAAATTCTTGCACTTAGAGAATTCTTCCAGTTTGCGTAGAATATCAAGAGCTCACAGTCATCTTCAAAGTCTCTCAAGATGTGTATGTTTTCTGTATGGAGAGCTCTTCCTTTTATAGTGACAAGGAGTGTGCAAGCATTGAATGCTTGAGACACTTGTCATCTTCACACTTGCTGAGGATGTTGACTTCTGGAAAGTTGTGAAGTCCTTGTCACCTTTTACAAGGTACAGTCAGAAGAGCCCATGCATGAGAAAAGAGCTTTGCATGGAAATGGATAATAAGACAGAATGTCACTTTATCCATGTAGAAAATATCTTCTCAATTTGTCTTCTTATGTCTCTCATTTTTGTCTTCTTTTGCTTCTCAAAATCTCTTTCAACAAATGCACCACCGAAGAAAGGTTGTAAGATTTCTTCCAAGACAAAATGAATTTGCTTCTCATTTTGTCTTATTATGTCTCTCACTTTTGTCTCCTTTTGCTTCTCAGATTTTCTTTCAAGAAAAGCACCACCGATGGAAACTTGGGATATGTGACACATCTTTGGAGAAAACATCTTTGAAGCTTCTTTGAGGTCCCACCGAAATGTCATTTGGGATATGTGACACATCTTTGAGATATGTGACATCATCTTTGAGATATATGACATCATCTTTGGGAAAAGCTTCTTTGAGACTTGGCCGAAATAGAGAGAAGTTTCGGTGGAGATACCACCGAAATTGTGAGAACAATTTCGGTGAACAATGACTTGTATGTTTGAGAAAAGATCTTTCACTTCCACAATGAGAGAATCTTTAATCTTGACTTTGGTTGATCTTTGACTTCACCAAACATTTGATATCTTGTATAAGCCATTACAAAGAACCATGCATCCAAAATTTCTCTAAGTATAAAATGTTTTTCAAAGTATAAAAGGAGATCATGAGGTCATCTTCAAATCTTGATGACCCAACACTCTCTCTCTCTATATATATATATATATATATATAAAGAAGAATGTAAGAGACAGAGTTAAGGAGAAGGTTTTTTTCATATTTATCTTTTTTCTCATAATTTTGAATTATTTTTAAATCATTTCAACACATTAAATGCTAAAGCTTTTCATTTTCTTTTTTAATTTAAATTAGAAATCATCTGTCCTTTCATTTCTAAACTAACAATGATTATAAATTAAAACTTTTATCAAATTTTATAATTTTTATTTAATTTTTATAAACTAGACTTAAATTAAAATTAGTTTTTTTAAATTTACATGATCCATAACTTAATAGGCAAAGCTAACAATGTTTATAAATATAACTTTTTTATTGAATAAGCTAACAATAATAGTAAATAAAATATTTTATTTCAATTTTTGTATTTTGTTAATAAGCTAACAATGCTTATAAATTAAAAAATTTATTAATTGAGTCTATTTTTTTTAGTAAGGTAATATTGTTTATAAATAATTATAATTTTTTTGTAAGGTAACAATGGTTATAAATCAAAAAATTTATTTAAAAAAATCAATTATGTGTCATTCAATATTGTATATAGTAAGATATCAATCCTTATAAATCAACGTCTAATAAATATATTGTGTTTTATTTTAATTGAAATTAAATATGTAACAACCGGGTTTCTTGTGCAAGTATGAAAGTTTAGTGTTCATTGTGCAAGGAATGAAAGTTAAGGCAAGGGACTATTCTGCAATTTATGAAAGGTATTTATGGACTCAATACCCTAGGGCAGCCTCTATTATTCCAAAATCAGTATTTGGGTTTTGTGGTTGGTGGCTAAGAGAGAGAAGGAAAAAGAGAAGAGTTTTGGGAAGAAATCCAAGAAGAGAAGAATCAAAGAAGAAATCAGTGAGGTAACTCTTAATCCTTGTTAATTCTTGTGTTCGTATCCTTATGGGTCGAGTTTCCAAGTCTGAAATCAATGATTCAATGAGTTTCAACCACATTGTTGTTAAAAGTGGGTTTTGAGGGTTTTGTCTTTATAAACCGATTTATTGGTGAGAAAGTGGATTAAATGGATGTTTAGGGTTGGTGGATGAACCCTTATGGTTATCTAATCAAATTAATGGCTATAATCGGACTATTAATCACTTTTAGACTTTTTAAGTTCGAACAGCCGTGGTTTCCGGACACCAATGTTCAGTGGTGTCCGGATGGTTTGCAAGTGTCCGGGTAGAGTTTTGTGAGAGTTACCGGATGGGTATCTTTCCGGATAGTGTGTCCGGAAAGGGGTAGAGTCCGGATAGTGTGTCCGGAAAGGGTAGAGTCCGGATAGTGTGTCCGGAAAAGGCTAGAGTCCGGATAATGTGTCCGGAAAGGACTGGAGTCCGGATAAGAGTCCGGAAAGTTCTAAGAGTCCGGAAAGTCTCTGTATCCGGAAAGTGTTCACTGGTCAGTAAGATTGAGCCGTTTAATCTGATCCGAATCTAATGCCCTTAGGTGTTCGACTGGTTTAGCTGGGAGGTATTTAAGAAGTGCGTTCTACGATAATCAAAGGTGAGTTCTCTCAACCCTTTTATGACGTACCATTTTTACTGAATATGGTTCCTTTATCGAGCATGAATTGATTTATAAAAGTTATGCATGCTTTCATGATTTAAATGTTTACATACAAACGAAAGATGTTTAGAGTTTTCATGTATATGGTTTCAAATGTATGCGTATGCTATGTGGAGTCGGTTGCACGGTGGGGACAGGGTACCTTGGGATCTTTGATCCCTTGGGCATATGGAGGTCAGCTTGTAGGTGGAATTCGTTTTCTCCTACATGAAGGAACGGGGAGTCCGTTTGGATTCCGGCGTAGACGAGAGGGTGTCCGTTAGGCCCCGATCGAAGTAGCTTATGCAATTCCCTGAACCCCGTGTTTAACCTTGGATGATGTTATGAGAAAGATGTGAAAGTATTTTCTTTATGAAATGATCTTTATACTGTGATAAATGTTTATGGAGGGAACTCACTAGACCTCATGGTCTAACCCTCGCTTTTCAAAACTAAAACCCTTTTCAGGTAAGCATTTTAGTAGGAGGCTCAGGTAAGTGAGCAAGCGCATGATAGAGTACTGATGCAGTTAGAGACAGTGCCGGTGCCATTGTAGTAATAGTTGTTCTCAGTTGTGTATAGGTTGTTTCCGCCAACCTTAGTTTATGAATGATGTAACGAGATCTTAGGATCCAGTTTGTAAATTTTATGTTTAAATGCTATGTTTGTTCTATGGTATTTTTGGGATGTTAAAAATGGTATCAGAGCCATAGTTTAAGGGATTTAGGTGACCGGACGGGCCTAAACTTAAACTTGGGAGTAGAAAATTACAATTGAGAATCAGGAAATGCGTTAAGAGGGCACTAATGTAGACACAGGAAATTCATTAGGAGGACACTATTATAGAGATAGGACTAATAGGGTGCTGAGGACTGTCATGTAAGGTAAGTTTGATATTTCACCTGGCCAGTGTAATTGCGAACTTACAGGTACATGTATGTGCTTAACCTACCTTATTAACCTACCTAGTGTTTATGTTGTATTCCAGTACGTTAGAATGTTAACAAGATCCCTGATGGGTAGACTGAGACCCTTTGTTGGGAAAGTTTCTTGAGAGGTCACTTATGATGTGATGTAGGTATGCATCGTAGAGAAGGAATGTTGTATAGAAAGTTATGAGTCGTCTAGAGATAGCCCTTCGTGGATTCGGAGAGGATGAATGTTTGAGTTTGGGTAGGGCTCCTGTTTCGAGAGAGTCCCAGTTCTAGAAATCTTGGAATAGATCAGTCAGGATGGTAAGGAAAGACCGTGTCGAAATCTTGAAAGTGTCAAGGGAGCTCTGACTTCTTAATCGAGCTTTTCAATGGCAGGGTAAATGAAATAAGATACCTAAAGTGAAATGAAAGCATGTAGAAGTGGAAAGTAAGATAGTTGATCAAACGAAGTAGTAGGAAGTGGTTGAGTAAGTGAGATGTAGAACGCATGTACAACAGGTTGTTGCATGATCGAGAGGGCGACCGTTGGTCGTAGGTAGAGTGTCAAGGATAAGCTGAGTGAGTAAAGTGGTTGACCTTGTTTGGGTAAGTAGTCTTCAATTGCATGTAGAGTTTCATGCATAGCGTTATTATTTGTAACATGAAATTTCACTATTTAAGTTAAATGTGTAAATATCAATGTTGATCGAAAGTGAGTCAGATTGTGCAAGCGTATGTTTAAGGAAAAAGGTGATTTCGTATTGCACAATGAAATTTTGAGCTTAACGAGTTACAAAGTATTTTCACACTTTTCATGATAAGATAAATTGTTACAAAAAGGTCGAGAAAACGTTTGCCAGTAAAACCTTTGCAATCAAAATGAGTTTTAACCTCTTGATATCATACAAATGAGCGGGAGAACCGACTGGCTTACTTTGTGCCGGTAATTCTTTCAGAATTGTGTCATACGAAAAGAATTTCATGCAATATGATGCTGTCGTAATAACATTGTTCGGATTGAGCAAGATTGAGGTTCATGGGAAGATGCATGCAAACGATTCTCGAATCGTTGTGCAGGGCATTGAAGTTATAAGAGTGACGGGGTCATGTGTACCCGAGTTGTTTCTAAATGTTGCTTACTTAAAATGATAAAATGTACGAAATGATTTATCTATTGCGTTTTCATGCATGAAGGCTATGAACCCACTAGGTCGTAGGAGGTTGCATGTTAAGCTAAGGAAGAACTTCAAGAGTGGAGAAGTGTCGGACAAATCAGGAAAGAATGTTGTAGCCTTAGTATTTGTGTTCAAGAGGAAAGGTGAACGAGGGTAGAGTCGGAAGTGGATTATAGTGTCGGTTGTATGAGGGTTTGCACCCTTGTTCGATAACTGGAAGTACGGTTGTCAAGGGACGGTTGTGTCTGAAGGAAGGACTCGAAGCCTTCAAGGTGATGGTTTTTGCAACTCGTTATGAGTAGTGTGGTGAGGAAGAATGAAATGTCTATGGCGTGGGAGTATGAGTTTCGAGGTGAGCTTGTAATGTTGATATTACATGAGTAGGTTTTGAAAAGAGGAAGGCAGATCATGAAGTTGATTATGATATGTTGGAAGGATTAGGTTCCGTAAGGAACCCCTGTTATAGAATAAGTTAAGAAGGTAGTTACAGGTTGTCAGTTGATGTAGAAGCCGACGGTTGTGTAAGATGGTCGAGGCCGAAGACTTGAACCAGAAGGTCGAAAGTTGATAGAACACCTTGTAGGGGTGCTAAGAGGATGAGAAGTTATTGTTTTGATTAAACGTTCTATTTACGAAGTATGGAGGGTTCGTAGAATGATGAGGTATGTAACCCGAGCGAAGCAAGTGTGTAGATTCTATCATCCAGTGAGGGACTGTGTCCAGCTTATGTAAGGTCTCGGATCGTAAAGAGCGAGCAAGAACGATTACATTTGAGCTAACTGGGAACTAGGGAGTTATAGTTCAGCTAGAGTGAGAAAGGACAAAGTAGCGAGATAGACTCGATCGTGTATGCGAGAAAATGTGAATGCAAGTTCTAATTGTGTGAATGATCATGAGAGAACTGGTCTGCAGTGTGACGTTATGGGCAAAGAGTATGCGGAGGTGTAATGACAGTAATTGTCAAGTTAAATGTGCCAGCTAGTATCATAGTGATGTGATGATTAGAGAGAGAGAAAGCATCAGCTGGAAGCCTTTTTGGGGGTTCGGTTAAGGTGTGTGATTTGTTAACCAGAATGTTGGAGCACGTAGGGTGTAAGTGGACGTTGTGGATGATTATGTTCGGGATAGAATGACGGAGTGGTGGTGGGTGGTTACCCAAAGGAGATACCAAGTGTTCTGCCCAACTGTTGCATCTTGGCATCTTTTCATGTTTAGCATCAGCATCCTTTGTCTTTGTTTTGCTCCCCCTCAGTTAGATCAGTCGGTCTTTGTGTTTCTCCCCCTCAGTTAGATCCGCCCGGACTGAAGTGCTCCCCCTTGACCGGTCCGTCGATTTCCTCATTTTTTCAAGTTGGTCGCTGTGTATGAGTACTGAGGGTTTATGTTGCTCCCCCTCAGATGAATTCTCCCCCTCAGCGGCCGACGTAGGAAAAACACCAAGAGAAAATGAAAAGATCGACCAGAACCAAGACTATTTTTTTTTTTTTTTTTTTTTTTTTTGCCTTTCCACCGAAAATTGAGGAAAATCCACCGAAAATTGGCTATTTTCGGTGGAAAATCAGTGTATTTTTTTTTTTTTTTTTAACCTTTCCACCGTAAATTGAGGAAAATCCACCGAAAATAGGCTATTTTCGGTGGAAAATCGGTAGGATTTTTTTTTTTTATTTTTTTTTTTATTTTTTTTACCTTTCCACCGAAAATTGAGGAAAATCCACCGAAAATAGGCTATTTTCGGTAGGATTTTCGGTGGAAAATCGGTAGGATTTTTTTTTTTTATTTTATTTTTTTTTTTTTGCTTTTCCTCCGAAAATGAAGGAGAATCCACCGAAAATAGGCTATTTTCGGTAGGATTTTCGGTGGAAAATCAGTAGTAAAACTTCTAAGACATTATGGAGAAAATCTTCAAAGTGAAGAAAAGATTGGAATTTCATCTTCCAATTTGATGACCCAAAAATATTGAGTTTGAGGATTTGGGGTGACATCTGTAGAAGAGTTTGTAGTGGGTGGATTGGTGGAGGGATTTGAGGTGGTGGATCGGTGGAGATTCGGTGTGGAATCGGTGTGGGTCGGTGTAGACTCGGTGGTGGATCGGTGTGAGGATTCCACCGAGGAGTTTGAAGGATTGTACCGAATTTAGAAGGGTTTCACCACCGAATTTGAAGGGTTCCACCGAATTTGAGGGGTACCACCGATCGAGGAGGCAAAACATATGATGGGAAGTAAAGTATGGTGGGATATGGTTTTGGTTTGGTGGTTAAGGAAAATTTCGGTGGTGAGGTTTAGAAAAGAAATGGAATTTTAAGAGATTGGAGATGGTGATGTCATGAGAATGACATCAACATGCTTATGATGTCATGAGAGTAAAGAATTCTAAGGTTTTGTCAACTTTCTCACTTGTTCACATAGATCCATCTGCCCAGCTCAAAATCTGCAATCACAAAGAATTTAATTTCCAGGTACCCATTTTGAAGGTGGGTCCTTTTGGGTTAGAAGAAAAAGAATGAAAAGAATTTATATCACTCAGAATAATTCTTTATTTCACACAGTCTTTGGCAAAATGAGAAATATCACCACAGATATAGCATTTTCTATAAAGAGAGTTCCTTTTAGAAACTTGACATTTTTCCTAACTTTTGCTCAAAGATTTTGAAGAGATAACAAAGAATGGGGGTGCATCACATAGAATTCATATTTCAAAAATTGGGATTACATAAATCCTTTCTTTTGAATTGGACATTTTGAAACTCACAGATTGAAGAAGGAAATCGGTATGAGAAGTCATAAAGTTATTTTTGGAAAAATTTTGGAGGATTTCTTTTTAAGAAAGAAACAACACCCAGAGACTAGCCAAATAAAATTTCCAAAATTTATGTTTTCAGATGTGATGGCAGAAATTATGGACACATAGCAAAAGAGTTTAAAATAAGGGAATTCATAAAAGATAGATAAAACACATAGTATGTACCTGTAAGAGTAGAAGAAGCACTTAGCTGATACAAGAGCAGTTGAGGAGTCATTCGCTTTCAGATGTGGGTTCATCTGCCAAATCATAAGATTTAGCAGGCAGACCCTTTCCTCTTCTGATAAGTCTTTCATTTCTTTCCTTTTCTCTCTTGTATTTTTCCTTGTATCTTTCAGCCCGGTCAAAATTTGCAGAAGAGAGGTGTTGGCTGAACTTTTGGGAATCATATTTGGATCTTTCCGATTTTGAGGAAAATTGGCCTGAGGAAGCAGTTCTGGGTCTTTCAAACTGTTTACTCTTACACTCAGAAGCAAAATGACCCTTTTTACCACAGTTAAAACATTCCTCATTAGATTTATCCAAAGGAGAGTGTTTGGAGAGAGAAGAGGATGAATTTCTATCAGACTTAGATTTTCCAGAAGAGAGATGAGATTTGGATTTAGAGTACCCATCCAACATGGCCATTTCATCAGATAATTTATCAACTGAAGTTTCCTCACATTCATCCTTAGCATCACTAAGATATGCTTCTGAATGATCATTGGGATCTTCTTGACTATCATGGTCAGAATCAGATGGATAGGTGATTTTTGGAAAACACTTAGTCTTTTTGGAAGAGTCACTTAGGAGAGCTGGAGAAGAGTTCTTTATAAACTTATGCAGTTTCGTCTGCTCATAGTTGAAAAGAGTTCCATAAAGAACAGTCAAGGGCATGAACTCAAGGTCCTTGGTAGTTTTGATGCAAGTACATATATTTTCCCAAAAATCTGGAAGACAATCCATGAACTTGCACAAGACTTCCTCATTATCATAGACTCTGCCCAACAACTTAAGATCATTTAAAAGAGAGTTGAAACGGTTATAGAAGCTAGGAAGAGATTCTCCTTTTTCAAAGGTGAAGAGTTCATACTTTCTTATAAGACCAATCTTTTTACACTTCTTAACTTCCTCTGTACCTTCGTACAGAACACATAGAGTGGACCACATCTCTTTGGCAGTAGAGAGATTTACCAGAGAGTGGTACACTTCATCAGGAAGAGAGAGAGCAATGATAGTTCTAACTTTAGAATCAAGAGACACAAGCCGTTTTTCCTCATCAGTGTATTTCTTAGGATTTTTAAGAATGTAACGACCAGTAGCAGCAGATTTTTCTTCATCAGACGAATCATCAGAATTATCTTTTTCCATGGTTTCTTTACCCGGCCTCTGCGTTTCATAGCGAGCCCAAACTCTGGGGATAATGGGTCCCTCTTGGAGAATGGTTGGATATCTAGTATCCACTCCTTCCATGAACAACATCATGCGGCTTTTCCACAAAGAGAAGTTGTTAGCATTAAACTTAGGAGGTTTTGAAATGGAGCCATTTTCAGAAAAGTTATTTTGAAAAGAGTTTTCAACAGTAGAGGAAGAGGAGGCAGCCATCGCAGATCAAGTTTATGGAATTAAACTTTCTGCTCTGATACCACTTGTTAGTCCCAGATGGCTATAACAAGTATTGTAGAAGGGGGGGGGGGGGGGTTGAATACAATACTCAAAATTTTCACAATTTTAATTCTTTTATTGAAAATCTTTCAACAAGAATTACACATAGAAAACTTAAGACTGTTGCGGAAAAGAACAGATAAACTATTCTAACAATCTTACACAAAGTATACAACAAAATAACTAAGAACACTTAGAACAAAGCTATAAAGTTTTTCAAGCAAACTGGAAATTCTTGCACTTAGAGAATTCTTCCAGTTTGCGTAGAATATCAAGAGCTCACAGTCATCTTCAAAGTCTCTCAAGATGTGTATGTTTTCTGTATGGAGAGCTCTTCCTTTTATAGTGACAAGGAGTGTGCAAGCATTGAATGCTTGAGACACTTGTCATCTTCACACTTGCTGAGGATGTTGACTTCTGGAAAGTTGTGAAGTCCTTGTCACCTTTTACAAGGTACAGTCAGAAGAGCCCATGCATGAGAAAAGAGCTTTGCATGGAAATGGATAATAAGACAGAATGTCACTTTATCCATGTAGAAAATATCTTCTCAATTTGTCTTCTTATGTCTCTCATTTTTGTCTTCTTTTGCTTCTCAAAATCTCTTTCAACAAATGCACCACCGAAGAAAGGTTGTAAGATTTCTTCCAAGACAAAATGAATTTGCTTCTCATTTTGTCTTATTATGTCTCTCACTTTTGTCTCCTTTTGCTTCTCAGATTTTCTTTCAAGAAAAGCACCACCGATGGAAACTTGGGATATGTGACACATCTTTGGAGAAAACATCTTTGAAGCTTCTTTGAGGTCCCACCGAAATGTCATTTGGGATATGTGACACATCTTTGAGATATGTGACATCATCTTTGAGATATATGACATCATCTTTGGGAAAAGCTTCTTTGAGACTTGGCCGAAATAGAGAGAAGTTTCGGTGGAGATACCACCGAAATTGTGAGAACAATTTCGGTGAACAATGACTTGTATGTTTGAGAAAAGATCTTTCACTTCCACAATGAGAGAATCTTTAATCTTGACTTTGGTTGATCTTTGACTTCACCAAACATTTGATATCTTGTATAAGCCATTACAAAGAACCATGCATCCAAAATTTCTCTAAGTATAAAATGTTTTTCAAAGTATAAAAGGAGATCATGAGGTCATCTTCAAATCTTGATGACCCAACACTCTCTCTCTCTATATATATATATATATATATATAAAGAAGAATGTAAGAGACAGAGTTAAGGAGAAGGTTTTTTTCATATTTATCTTTTTTCTCATAATTTTGAATTATTTTTAAATCATTTCAACACATTAAATGCTAAAGCTTTTCATTTTCTTTTTTAATTTAAATTAGAAATCATCTGTCCTTTCATTTCTAAACTAACAATGATTATAAATTAAAACTTTTATCAAATTTTATAATTTTTATTTAATTTTTATAAACTAGACTTAAATTAAAATTAGTTTTTTTAAATTTACATGATCCATAACTTAATAGGCAAAGCTAACAATGTTTATAAATATAACTTTTTTATTGAATAAGCTAACAATAATAGTAAATAAAATATTTTATTTCAATTTTTGTATTTTGTTAATAAGCTAACAATGCTTATAAATTAAAAAATTTATTAATTGAGTCTATTTTTTTTAGTAAGGTAATATTGTTTATAAATAATTATAATTTTTTTGTAAGGTAACAATGGTTATAAATCAAAAAATTTATTTAAAAAATTCAATTATGTGTCATTCAATATTGTATATAGTAAGATATCAATCCTTATAAATCAACGTCTAATAAATATATTGTGTTTTATTTTAATTGAAATTAAATATGTAACAACCGGGTTTCTTGTGCAAGTATGAAAGTTTAGTGTTCATTGTGCAAGGAATGAAAGTTAAGGCAAGGGACTATTCTGCAATTTATGAAAGGTATTTATGGACTCAATACCCTAGGGCAGCCTCTATTATTCCAAAATCAGTATTTGGGTTTTGTGGTTGGTGGCTAAGAGAGAGAAGGAAAAAGAGAAGAGTTTTGGGAAGAAATCCAAGAAGAGAAGAATCAAAGAAGAAATCAGTGAGGTAACTCTTAATCCTTGTTAATTCTTGTGTTCGTATCCTTATGGGTCGAGTTTCCAAGTCTGAAATCAATGATTCAATGAGTTTCAACCACATTGTTGTTAAAAGTGGGTTTTGAGGGTTTTGTCTTTATAAACCGATTTATTGGTGAGAAAGTGGATTAAATGGATGTTTAGGGTTGGTGGATGAACCCTTATGGTTATCTAATCAAATTAATGGCTATAATCGGACTATTAATCACTTTTAGACTTTTTAAGTTCGAACAGCCGTGGTTTCCGGACACCAATGTTCAGTGGTGTCCGGATGGTTTGCAAGTGTCCGGGTAGAGTTTTGTGAGAGTTACCGGATGGGTATCTTTCCGGATAGTGTGTCCGGAAAGGGGTAGAGTCCGGATAGTGTGTCCGGAAAGGGTAGAGTCCGGATAGTGTGTCCGGAAAAGGCTAGAGTCCGGATAATGTGTCCGGAAAGGACTGGAGTCCGGATAAGAGTCCGGAAAGTTCTAAGAGTCCGGAAAGTCTCTGTATCCGGAAAGTGTTCACTGGTCAGTAAGATTGAGCCGTTTAATCTGATCCGAATCTAATGCCCTTAGGTGTTCGACTGGTTTAGCTGGGAGGTATTTAAGAAGTGCGTTCTACGATAATCAAAGGTGAGTTCTCTCAACCCTTTTATGACGTACCATTTTTACTGAATATGGTTCCTTTATCGAGCATGAATTGATTTATAAAAGTTATGCATGCTTTCATGATTTAAATGTTTACATACAAACGAAAGATGTTTAGAGTTTTCTTGTATATGGTTTCAAATGTATGCGTATGCTATGTGGAGTCGGTTGCACGGTGGGGACAGGGTACCTTGGGATCTTTGATCCCTTGGGCATATGGAGGTCAGCTTGTAGGTGGAATTCGTTTTCTCCTACATGAAGGAACGGGGAGTCCGTTTGGATTCCGGCGTAGACGAGAGGGTGTCCGTTAGGCCCCGATCGAAGTAGCTTATGCAATTCCCTGAACCCCGTGTTTAACCTTGGATGATGTTATGAGAAAGATGTGAAAGTATTTTCTTTATGAAATGATCTTTATACTGTGATAAATGTTTATGGAGGGAACTCACTAGACCTCATGGTCTAACCCTCGCTTTTCAAAACTAAAACCCTTTTCAGGTAAGCATTTTAGTAGGAGGCTCAGGTAAGTGAGCAAGCGCATGATAGAGTACTGATGCAGTTAGAGACAGTGCCGGTGCCATTGTAGTAATAGTTGTTCTCAGTTGTGTATAGGTTGTTTCCGCCAACCTTAGTTTATGAATGATGTAACGAGATCTTAGGATCCAGTTTGTAAATTTTATGTTTAAATGCTATGTTTGTTCTATGGTATTTTTGGGATGTTACAAATGGTATCAGAGCCATAGTTTAAGGGATTTAGGTGACCGGACGGGCCTAAACTTAAACTTGGGAGTAGAAAATTACAATTGAGAATCAGGAAATGCGTTAAGAGGGCACTAATGTAGACACAGGAAATTCATTAGGAGGACACTATTATAGAGATAGGACTAATAGGGTGCTGAGGACTGTCATGTAAGGTAAGTTTGATATTTCACCTGGCCAGTGTAATTGCGAACTTACAGGTACATGTATGTGCTTAACCTACCTTATTAACCTACCTAGTGTTTATGTTGTATTCCAGTACGTTAGAATGTTAACAAGATCCCTGATGGGTAGACTGAGACCCTTTGTTGGGAAAGTTTCTTGAGAGGTCACTTATGATGTGATGTAGGTATGCATCGTAGAGAAGGAATGTTGTATAGAAAGTTATGAGTCGTCTAGAGATAGCCCTTCGTGGATTCGGAGAGGATGAATGTTTGAGTTTGGGTAGGGCTCCTGTTTCGAGAGAGTCCCAGTTCTAGAAATCTTGGAATAGATCAGTCAGGATGGTAAGGAAAGACCGTGTCGAAATCTTGAAAGTGTCAAGGGAGCTCTGACTTCTTAATCGAGCTTTTCAATGGCAGGGTAAATGAAATAAGATACCTAAAGTGAAATGAAAGCATGTAGAAGTGGAAAGTAAGATAGTTGATCAAACGAAGTAGTAGGAAGTGGTTGAGTAAGTGAGATGTAGAACGCATGTACAACAGGTTGTTGCATGATCGAGAGGGCGACCGTTGGTCGTAGGTAGAGTGTCAAGGATAAGCTGAGTGAGTAAAGTGGTTGACCTTGTTTGGGTAAGTAGTCTTCAATTGCATGTAGAGTTTCATGCATAGCGTTATTATTTGTAACATGAAATTTCACTATTTAAGTTAAATGTGTAAATATCAATGTTGATCGAAAGTGAGTCAGATTGTGCAAGCGTATGTTTAAGGAAAAAGGTGATTTCGTATTGCACAATGAAATTTTGAGCTTAACGAGTTACAAAGTATTTTCACACTTTTCATGATAAGATAAATTGTTACAAAAAGGTCGAGAAAACGTTTGCCAGTAAAACCTTTGCAATCAAAATGAGTTTTAACCTCTTGATATCATACAAATGAGCGGGAGAACCGACTGGCTTACTTTGTGCCGGTAATTCTTTCAGAATTGTGTCATACGAAAAGAATTTCATGCAATATGATGCTGTCGTAATAACATTGTTCGGATTGAGCAAGATTGAGGTTCATGGGAAGATGCATGCAAACGATTCTCGAATCGTTGTGCAGGGCATTGAAGTTATAAGAGTGACGGGGTCATGTGTACCCGAGTTGTTTCTAAATGTTGCTTACTTAAAATGATAAAATGTACGAAATGATTTATCTATTGCGTTTTCATGCATGAAGGCTATGAACCCACTAGGTCGTAGGAGGTTGCATGTTAAGCTAAGGAAGAACTTCAAGAGTGGAGAAGTGTCGGACAAATCAGGAAAGAATGTTGTAGCCTTAGTATTTGTGTTCAAGAGGAAAGGTGAACGAGGGTAGAGTCGGAAGTGGATTATAGTGTCGGTTGTATGAGGGTTTGCACCCTTGTTCGATAACTGGAAGTACGGTTGTCAAGGGACGGTTGTGTCTGAAGGAAGGACTCGAAGCCTTCAAGGTGATGGTTTTTGCAACTCGTTATGAGTAGTGTGGTGAGGAAGAATGAAATGTCTATGGCGTGGGAGTATGAGTTTCGAGGTGAGCTTGTAATGTTGATATTACATGAGTAGGTTTTGAAAAGAGGAAGGCAGATCATGAAGTTGATTATGATATGTTGGAAGGATTAGGTTCCGTAAGGAACCCCTGTTATAGAATAAGTTAAGAAGGTAGTTACAGGTTGTCAGTTGATGTAGAAGCCGACGGTTGTGTAAGATGGTCGAGGCCGAAGACTTGAACCAGAAGGTCGAAAGTTGATAGAACACCTTGTAGGGGTGCTAAGAGGATGAGAAGTTATTGTTTTGATTAAACGTTCTATTTACGAAGTATGGAGGGTTCGTAGAATGATGAGGTATGTAACCCGAGCGAAGCAAGTGTGTAGATTCTATCATCCAGTGAGGGACTGTGTCCAGCTTATGTAAGGTCTCGGATCGTAAAGAGCGAGCAAGAACGATTACATTTGAGCTAACTGGGAACTAGGGAGTTATAGTTCAGCTAGAGTGAGAAAGGACAAAGTAGCGAGATAGACTCGATCGTGTATGCGAGAAAATGTGAATGCAAGTTCTAATTGTGTGAATGATCATGAGAGAACTGGTCTGCAGTGTGACGTTATGGGCAAAGAGTATGCGGAGGTGTAATGACAGTAATTGTCAAGTTAAATGTGCCAGCTAGTATCATAGTGATGTGATGATTAGAGAGAGAGAAAGCATCAGCTAGAAGCCTTTTTGGGGGTTCGGTTAAGGTGTGTGATTTGTTAACCAGAATGTTGGAGCACGTAGGGTGTAAGTGGACGTTGTGGGATGATTATGTTCGGGATAGAATGACGGAGTGGTGGTGGGTGGTTACCCAAAGGAGAAACCAAGTGTTTTTAGTTGTAAGAGTCGCTAAGTAAGCATATTTTGGGATCACTGGAAGTTTAAAGGAGATGATGGGTGTGTTAGTCGAAATGTGGTGGAATGGATGTGAAATCCTTAAGGAGTGTGAACTGTGGCTCTGTGTGAAAGAATTGTTTGAGAAAGTAAAAGTTGGAGACTAAAGAATGTGTAGTGACGTCGAACACTAGTGTCGTTTCAAGACGACTTGGTGGAATGCCTTAAGTTAGGATCTTGGTGCAATTGTCTGGTTATGTAAGCAATGAGGAAGTGATCTCAGCATGTGGAAAGGTCGAGAGAGAGGGGCAAGTAAGGCTTGGTGGGCAGTGCTCCACGCTAACGTGGGGAGGTGAAGATGGTATGTCGGAATAAGTGAGTGAATTGGAAGTAGTAAGCTGGACAGTAATTCCGAAAGGTGCAGTGTTGTGTAGATTGCCACTGGTAAGTGTGCGAACTTTTGGAAAAAGTATTGAGGAAGGGATGGTGTAGGATTTTGTGCAGGAAAGAAGTGGTTGAGACAACTGAATGAGTTAAGGTAGTGACTTTGTGAGAAATGTTTAAGCGATTTGGTCGTGTGGTGATTAACCTAGTGAAAATAGTATGGTTACTCCTTCCAGTCGAGTGAGGATAACCGGAGTTTTGTTTTATGACTGAGCGAACGTGGCAAGGAGCGAGGAATTGATGTGTTTCGGGATAAGCTTAATTCGAGTAGGTGAACACTTCAACGATGGGTTTGGAGGTTCTTACCCTTAGTTACATATAAGTATGGAGTGGTGAGGGGGTGAGGATATGAGAGATGGTTGACGATCTGGAGTCGAGGTGGTCCGAGAAAGGGAAATTCTGCTTGGACGATTGTCGGTTGGGAGAAGTGATCTAGAATGTGCTTGTATTGCGATGAAGGAAACTCTGGGTTGTGAGCTGTCGGAACGTACAGGTTGGCCTTGTGCCAAGCTGTCAAGTGTGTGTTTGGCCCTTGGTAAAGGAACCTCGTGTTGTGGCGGAGGGTTTAGCCGAGTTCCTCCTTAAAGGAAGTATAGATGCATGAGAAGCCTTAGTAATCTTCGGTTATCAAGATCGATCGAGTAGGAACAGTAGCCTGCGAGTTAGAGTACCGTAAGAACTGAAGGAACTGCACCCAATGTTCCATGTCTCGTTTTAATGAAGTGGTTGACCGAGTCAGAAGTGGCATTGCCTTGGGAAAGTGTCAGCTTTGGTGCGGACAGGATACCCGCATCTTTTCCCAATGAGGAATTCCGGGGACGGAATTCTTTTAAGGGGGAGTGTTGTAACAACCGGGTTTCTTGTGCAAGTATGAAAGTTTAGTGTTCATTGTGCAAGGTATGAAAGTTAAGGCAAGGGACTATTCTGCAATTTATGAAAGGTATTTATGGACTCAATACCCTAGGGCAGCCTCTATTATTCCAAAATCAGTATTTGGGTTTTGTGGTTGGTGGCTAAGAGAGAGAAGGAAAAAGAGAAGAGTTTTGAGAAGAAATCAAAGAAGAGAAGAATCAAAGAAGAAATCAGTGAGGTAACTCTTAATCCTTGTTAATTCTTGTGTTCGTATCCTTATGGGTCGAGTTTCCAAGTCTGAAATCAATGATTCAATGAGTTTCAACCACATTGTTGTTAAAAGTGGGTTTTGAGGGTTTTGTCTTTATAAACCGATTTATTGGTGAGAAAGTGGATTAAATGGATGTTTAGGGTTGGTGGATGAACCCTTATGGTTATCTAATCGAATTAATGGCTAGAATCGGACTATTAATCACTTTTAGACTTTTTAAGTTCGAACAGTCGTGGTTTCCGGACACCAATGTTCAGTGGTGTCCGGATGGTTTGCAAGTGTCCGGATAGAGTTTTTTTAGAGTTAAAGGATGGGTATCTTTCCAGATAGTGTGTCCAGAAAGGGGTAGAGTCCGGATAGTGTGTCCGGAAAGGGTAGAGTCCGGATAGTGTGTCCGGAAAAGGCTAGAGTCCGGATAATGTGTCCGGAAAGGACTGGAGTCCGGATAGGGCGTCCGGAAAGTTCTAAGCGTCCGGAAAGTCTCTGTATCCGGAAAGTGTTCACTGGTCAGTAAGATTGAGTCGTTTAATCTAATCCGAATCTAATGCCCTTAGGTGTTCGACTGGTTTAGCTGGGAGGTTTATAAGAAGTGCGTTCTACGATAATCAAAGGTGAGTTCTCTCAATCCTTTTATGACGTACCATTTTTACTGAATATGGTTCCTTTATCGAGCATGAATTGATTTATAAAAGTTATGCATGCTTTCATGATTTACATGTTTACATACAAACGAAAGATGTTTAAAGTTTTCATGTATATGGTTTCAAATGTATGCGTATGCTATGTGGAGTCGGTTGCACGGTGGGGACAGGGTACCTTGGGATCTTTGATCCCTTGGGCATATGGAGGTTAGCTTGTAGGTAGAATTTGTTTTCTCCTACATGAAGGAACGGGGAGTCCATTTGGATTCCGGCGTAGACGAGAGGGTGTCCGTTAGGCCCCGATCGGAGTTGCTTATGCAATTCCCTGAACCCCGTGTTTAACCTTGGATGATGTTATGAGAAAGATGTGAAAGTATTTTCTTTATGAAATGATCTTTATACAGTGATAAATGTTTATGGAGGGAACTCATTAGACCTCATGGTCTAACCCTCGCTTTTCAAAACTAAAACCCTTTTCAGGTAAGCATTTTAGTAGGAGGCTCAGGTAAATGAGCAAGCGCATGATAGAGTACTGATGCAGTTAGAGACAGTGCCGGTGCCATTGTAGTAATAGTTGTTCTCAGTTGTGTATAGGTTGTTTTCGCCAACCTTAGTTTATGAATGATGTAACGAGATCTTAGGATCCAGTTTGTAAATTTTATGTTTAAATGCTATATTTGTTCTATGGTATTTTTGGGATGTTACAAAATATTAATAATAGAACGTTACTTCATATTTGTACTAACTATGAGTAATTAAAAGCTTATTAATTAAAAAACTTTTCATTTTTTCCTCAACTATGAATAATCAATATATTTATAAATTTATCATAATAATACATATTTGTTTATATATGTTTATAATCTATCTATTATATGTTAAGAAACAAGCACATCCAATGGTGTACGGTGTAGTAGGAATTGAGGCTATTAATTTTTTCAAAATATAGTTAAACGCAAGTTGATGAAAAACTAGGTGACGAAGATGTGTATATAAATGATTTATTGATGTTGATGAAAATTGTAAAATGATGTTTGACAAAATATAGTTAAACCTAAGTTTAATGATTAAGTTAAATGTATATTATTCTTTTTGGCTTATTTTAAAATGATTTCATCTAAGTTAAATGATTTTAACATCAATATATAAATTAAATATTAAACAACCAATATATATATCTAACTATTTTTGTTTTTTTTGGTAAACTAACCATGCTTATAAATTATTTTTTTATTAATATTAATTTTTATTGTTTATGAACTATATTTTTTTAGTAAGGTAACAAATGTTGTAAATCATGAGTACCTTTTATTTTTATTTATTTTTCTATAATCAATAACTTAATCAATGTTAACAGATAATTTAAATTGCTAATTGTAAGGTAACAATGATTATAAATCAATAGTTTTGTTACATGAATCAATCTTTAATTTATTTTATTATTTTTTATGTATATAATAATACTATATCTTTAATAAGTAAAATGGTTCATTGGCTAAACATATAGTTTAACTGACCTTTCTTTTGCAAAAAAAATTATCCATATAAAAATTAAGAAAAAAAAGGAAATTTTAAGGGGATGTATGAGGTACTATTGTGGAAAATATTATTTGATTTCTAAATAACCTAAAAATAGAATGATTAATTATGCATCTTAAACTTTACATAACAAAATTATCAATATGGGAGGATAATGTACTGCATCTATAACAACCTCTCAATTTATTCTCCATCTCTTATTGCTATATAGATTCACAGATATAACAAGAGCCAGACCATCCTTTACCAACTGAAAAGCAAAAAGTTTGCAACTTTAGCCATGGATGATTTAATTGTCTCCCCATCTTCATCTTCCTCAATGGTCTCCTTTCCCAATACTACTACTCCTCGACCTTCTGATACCATCCAGCAAAAGCTCCAAAACCTCCTTCAAAACCAGTCCCAACCATGGGCCTACGCCATTTTCTGGCAAACCTTCAACGATGACTCCAATGGCTGTGTCTCCTTATCCTGGGGAGACGGCCATTTCCAAACCAACAATGACCTCCCAACCACCACCACCACCTTGCCCTCCGTTGACCCTGACCCTGACCCCGACTGCAGAAAGTCTGTTCTCCAAGCCCTCCTTGGACCAGAAAACCGCGACGATGCCGAGTGGTTCTATGTTATCTCCTTAACCAGGTCTTTCACCCCCGGAGATGGGTCGGCTCCAGGTACGGCTTTCGGGTCAAACTCTATGATCTGGTTAAGTGGGGTGGACCAGTTCCGGTCTTTTAACTGTGAGAGAACTAAAGAGGCTCAGATCCATGGGTTCGAGACCTTGGTTTGCATCCCGACCCCAAATGGTGTTGTAGAAATGGGTTCCTATAATGTCATCGAGGAGTCATGGAATTTGGCTCATCAGGTTCAGTCACTCTTTGGAGGCGGTTCCACTTCTTCTTCTTGTTCTAGTTTATTCCAAAACAAACACCCTATGAAATTAAACACCCTCACCGATGATCACAACAATATTATTTCTTTTGCGGATATGGTTCTTATGGCGGGTGGTGGATTGCAAGAGGAGGAAGGCATGAACATGATAGAATTCGAATCAACAACACCCGATGACCAGATGTCCAAGAACATCGGAAAACTATGCATGAACAGGAAGACCACTACTACTGCTGCAACGACCTATGTCGAGACGGCGTCGGATCATTCAGATTCCGACTGCCAGCTGGTTCTTGCCACGGCGACGACGGAGAAGCGGATGCAGAAGAAGAAAGGAAAGAAGACAGGTGGGCGTTATCCTCCGGTCAACCACGTGGAGGCCGAGAGACAGCGGCGAGAGAAGCTCAACCAGCGGTTCTACGCCCTGCGCTCCGTCGTCCCCAACGTTTCAAGAATGGACAAAGCATCTCTGTTGGCGGATGCCGTTTGTTACATCAACGAACTGAAAGGAAAAGTAGAGTATCTTGAATCTCAGTTGCATCGTCGCAAAAACAACAACCCTACCCAAGGGAAAACCAAAAAAGTGAAATTAGAAACGGCGGACACCATAGAGAATAGCAGCAGTCGTAGCATGTATCGATCAAGTCGTATGTCAACCAAACCAACTTTAAAGACTAATAATAATAACCACAAGACGACAAGTAAGGTTAATAGCACGAGTAGCTTCGGAGAAGTGGAAGTGAAAATCGTGGGTGAGGATGCAATGATTAGGGTTCAGTCGGGAAATGCAGGGTTGCCGGCGGCGAAACTGATGGATGCTCTGAGAGAAATGAAAGCACAAATCCAGCATGCAAGCATGTCGTGCGTGAATGAAATAATGCTGCAAGATGTGGTGGTGAGGATCCCTGATGCCACCGATGAAGATGAACTAAAATCTGATCTCATTCGGAGATTAGACCGCTAGCAAGCAATTAAGCAAGAAATTAAATCTTGTATGATTTGGTTTGAAGTGACTGTTAATTTATATTATTGTGTAAGATTAGGTAGGATTGTAATTGTACAATACATATGTGGAGTCGTGCATGGGCAATAAAAACAATGGAGGGGGGGAAGCAGGGCGACTGTGTGTTGTATGAAAGGGAGCATCAATGATGGAAAAAGGCTTGGTGTGTGTGTTTACTTCGTGTGTACCGTTCTCCAAAGATTCAGCGATTCGTTTGACTCGAGTCACGTGATATGATGTCAGATGAATATATATATATATATATATATATATATATATATATATATATATATATATATATATATAGAGGACGGTAATCAAATAAGAACCATAAAAAGGTTGAGAACCATGAAAACCGATCTAAACCATTATTTGATTTAATCTATTACGGCTTAGATGGGTTCTCACGGTTCTTAATCTTTTAATTATAACCATGTGATCAAAAGTTTAATTATAACCATGGGATCAAAACCAAATTATGGCTTAGATCGGTTCTTATGGTTCTCAATCTTTTTTTGGTTCGCACATGATTTAACCCCCATATATATATATATATGGAGAGAGGGAGGTTCAAGGGAAAACTTCAAAAAAACGGAAAACTAAGTAACACCCTGGTAGCCCTTCATTTGGACGGTATGCACTTGTGCATACAGATAAATTAGGTTTTTTTTTGTTTTTATGCATTTGTGCATATGCACGAGTACATGTTACAAATTAGCTGTATGAACAAGTGCATATCGTCCAGATAAAGGGCTACCAGAGTGTTACTTAGTTTTTCGTTTATTTGAGGTTTTCCCTTAAATATGACCCTATATATATATATATATATATATATATATATATATATATATATATATATATATATATATATATATATATATATATATATATATATATATATATATATAAAAGATGGTTGGGTGGGGGGAGGGGGTAGATTTATGGAGTACAACTTTGTCTCACCCTCTTCGCATGGCCCCATGCATGACTCAAATGCAATCTCCTAACCCTAATTAATTAGTACCTCAAAACTTGGTTTATGTCCCCAAAATTCGAATAAATATATGTTTTCTTAGAGCATCTTTAACAGTTTTTTTATAATTCTTTTAAAATATAGAATCAAAAATTAAAATGTTTAAAAACAATTACATTTTTTTCTTCAACAGATTCTCTATTTTAGAGATTTTAACAAAAGTTATATTAATATAATATTCTTAATTTATCTTTTCAATACACTTTTTAAAAAAAAAAACTTAATATAAAATGATAAAAGTTCAATCTCATTAGTAGGATTAAATAAAATAATCATTTCTCTCTCCTACCATCAAGTTTTAGAGAATTTTCTAAACTTGAAAAAATTTCAAAGTTTTTCTATTATAGCAAACTAGATAGCAAAGTTGTTGAAGATGTTTAGAAAAAAAAAAAACAAAAACTCAATTTTTTCTATTTTAGAAAAAATGCTGGAGATGCTCTTACAACTTTATATGTGGTATTTGTTTTTTGTTTCTTTAAAAGGTATTGTTATATGTATATAAATTAAAATTAAAATTAAAACTAAAATTAAATATTATATTGAAAATATAAAAAGAGTTATTAATGTTGATGTATGTGAAAATTAAAGATCTATTTAAAACCATTTTTAAGTAGTAATAACATTTGATTATAAAAATATAGAGATATTATTTACAAAATTAATATTAGTCCAGTGTCGTTTGGATCATTGTTTTTCATCCGGTACAAAAATTTTGAGTTTATAAAACGTTAAAAACATTCAAGTGTTAATAATTTGGAATTTTAAATGGATTTTTTCTCTCACTTCTCAGACTCTCACTCTAGTCTTTTTCATTGTTTATCTGGTAACTTACTAATTTAAATTTTTAAATGGATTTTGCCACTACCACTTGACCACTCAAAAATCATTTTGGTCTTTACAGCTTTACTCTTTGGAAGTAGCAACTGCCACTTGCCCAATCAAATATGAAATAGTCAATTGTTATTTTTTTTAAATTCTATTTTTAATTTGTTTTTTGAAATTTGTGATTGTGATTTGGGAATTTGTGATTGTGATTTGTAAATACAGTAGTGAATAGTGATTTTGGAAGAGCAACAACCCATTTTCTATCCTTTTTTCCATTTTATTTAATTTGGTTGTTTGAAATTGTTTGATTAGGCATTACCTATTTATGTTGTGAAATTTTTTGATTGTGCATAAATGATAAGTGCATTTGTGATTGTGAAATTGTGAATTTAGCAATTAGGATAAATATATAATCTTATAATAGGGTCAAGCGTAACCCATTTATAATGGATAAATGGATATAAGAGCAACAACTCATTATTTGATTAATGCTTATTATTAGGTCATTTGTTTTAGAAGTGCAACCGTACCCACTGTTCTAAAAGGCTCGCCACGACAGTCGTCATGGCGCGTCATGGCTTAAGGTTTGTGTCTCACGCCACGTTATGTCTGTGGCACGCCATGGCCTAATGTGCAATCTTTTATAACACAATATTTGATTTTTCTTTACGTTTTTAATGTCTTATTTGCTAGTGTTTAAAATATAACCTAATTTAATGTGGTTATTGTCATTGACTCATCGATTAATAGTACAAAACATATGTTTTTATATATAATAGTATTTACGATATAGAGATTTGTCGTCATAAGTCACGCCTTGATAAACGTCATGGCTCCTAAGGCTTGAGGCTTGGCCTCGCCGCCACGCCACGCCTCACGCCATTTAGAACCTTGACCGTACCTCACATGCAACAAAAAAAACTTTTGATATCAATCAAAAAGACCGAAAAAAATATCTTGAAATCAACCAAAAATCCTGGAAAAATCTTCTAAAATCAACAAAAAAATACCAAAAAAGTCTCTAAAAATCGATAAAAAACTCAAAAATCCTTTGAAATCAAGCGAAAAACTTAAAAAATCTCTCGAAACGCCGGAATTTAGCTAAAACTACATTGGACGATCTCTGGGTCCGACCATCGGTTCCGAAATTACTATTTGGGACCGGGACCGATTTTTGGTCATCTCTAGGTCCGGCCCCTGCGGTAGGAAAGCTTGTGTTCCGCCCCTGAGTGTTATAATATATTGTTTTCTATAAGATTTAAATTTAAGAGGGAAAATATTTGTATATTCTACATTCAAGTATTATAATAAATTTAATATCTATGATGTTTTTTTGGATTTGTGTCTTTATGGCATTTTTTAAATCAAAATATAACATTTTATACATTTTTATTCGACCTTATTAACAAAATGTCATACACAAACGTGTTTATATGACTATTTTCTAGAGCAAATGATTGGATGATGCGTCAGGAAGGATTCTATTTATCAACGGCCTTTAAGACAAAATCAAATGAATAACTTGTACAAGGTCTTATAAATCTAACACTACAAAACAAACTTTTACCCACAAAATTTATCCAAGAAAATTTTCATAGGTAATTACCCAAGAATCACCCAGAAAATATCAATGGTTTGATATAGTCAGATATCTTTCGAGAAAATATACGTGGATCACCCAGAGAATCCCTGGGTAATCGTCACTGATTTGCTTTACCCACCAAAAATTTACCCATCAACTTTTGTGATGGTTTTGTGACGAATCGCCATTTAGCGACAGATTTCTTAGGGAAAAGTTCGTACGTAAAAGTCTTTCGTTTAGTAGTGTAAGTATTATGAAATAGTTTATCAAAATGTTTTTAGCGTCCTATAATTAAACACAATTTTGTTGTAATGTACATGCTAAATACATGATTCATTGTTTGTCCAACAATCACGTAATTAAAAACATATTATTAAAAAGATGAATTTTTTTTAAAACATGTCATGACGTAAGATAAGAGACGTCTCTGCCGTTACGATATCAAGGCATGTAGTATTTGTGTAAGGCTTGGGCCACGCCATGGCGTCTTGAGACGCACCATGGCACGTCGTGGCACGATTTTTTTTCACCAGGCATGATTTAGGGATCAAAGAATTAAGGGATTGGATTTGTCCCCGTGTGTCTTGTGTTCAACGAAGGAAGGTGCCCTTCCTTCTTCAGCTTGAAAGATATTTTAGGAAATGGCTATTTCAACTGAAGAAATTTCTTTAGTAGCGAGAACCATCCTTACTCGAGAATAACGAAGGATAGCGTACAAATGAAGCCCACTAGAGGTTTTTGTTTTTTTTAATATTTAATTTTCTTATTTTTTAACTTTTGTGTTTAAACTTTTAACTTTGTAATTTTTCATTGTTACAAACTTACCTATCAAATCACTCAATTTCATGGATTTATATATTTCATGGACTTATGCTTAAAACGAAGATGTAAAATCCTTTCAAATTATATTATGAATGTTTGATCACAAGCTCCTTATATAATACTAGTTTATATATATATATATATATATATATAGGGGCTTAATCAAATAAGAACTAATTAGTTTGTGGTAACTGTAAGAACCAATATTAGCCACTCACTTAAAATAATTAATATTATTTTTAAAATAAAGTAAAAGGATAATTTGGTAAATTAACAATTTGGATTTTTTTAAATTATAAATCAAATCATTAATTACTCAATCCACAGTTACCTTATTAATTCAAATTTACCCTACTTACAATTTGAAACACATGAAACCCACGCCTCTCCATTTTTCCTCCCTTCATCCCTACCAATAATTTGCAGATTCTCAATTCTGGGTTTTCATATAATCATCATTTTAGCTTCTGGGTGTGTTTCAATTTCCCATTTTTATCTTTCAATATTTTAGAAACTGTGTTTCAATGGATATAAATAGCATCTTCTCCAACACCTCTGGTGGTTCTGGAATGCTAGGGCTTGAAATGTCATTAAGCCATCATCATCAGCAGCAGCAACAACAACACCCACTACAAAACCCTAATTTCCTCCACCAGCAACCACCGTTCTCCGCCGCCGTGTTTTATCGCCAAGAGAAGGGTGTGAATCGCCGGAAAATCGGGTCAAAAGAGTTCGTTTTTAAGTCGATTTTCTGCTGCGTTTTGTACATTTTCTAGTCATATTTTCCTGCGGTGTTTTGGACTATTAATAGCCGATTTTAGTCGAGAATCGCTGCTGCGTTTTATGCGATTAATAGTCGATTTAAGTCGTAAAATTCTGCTGCGTTTTGGCGATTTATAGACAATTTTAGACCTAGTTTTAGGAATACAATGGGTACCACAACGGGTATCACAACACGTATAGTGGGTATCACGTTTAGTATCACAGTGGTATCACACATGGGGTATCACAGTGTTCCTTTACTAAGTGTATCACAAAATATCACGTGGTATTGCTTTACTAAGTGTATCAAATTATGTTTTTTTCTTTAGTTTCGTTATGTTGTTAAGGGTATCACAGTGGGTATCACAGTGGGTATCACAGTGGGTATCACAGATGTTCTTGGAGTATTACCAAAGTAATGAATGTGATGCTGAATTGGATGACAATGGGTATCACAAAAGTTCTTGTATGTATTTTCGGTATCACGATTGGCCGGAGAGAGAGGAGAGAGGAGAGAGAGGATATTTTACAATACCTAAAATGCCCTTTTATTTAAATTTCAAACAAAATTACCAAAATTAATAATTTCCTAATTTATAGCTTAATATGTGGCTCACATTGGTTCTTACAGTTACCACAAAATAACTAGTTCTTCCTTGAATGGCCCCCTATATATATATATATATATATATATATATATATATATATGAGATACAAATTTACCGTCTTATGTCAGTTTCAAGCAATACAACGTCCTCATCGTGAGGTATAAGATTTAAGACTTGATTTCGTCATCATATTACGTCGTGTCACACCATACCTCACGTATTTTATGTTGGGGATTTTTTAGTGTTACCAAGTGTGAGTGGAATTAACACGAGTATCAATGGGGTTTTCAAACTGTGATATAATACAAGTAGGCGGTACGAGGTGGACATTTGTATACAAGATGAGCTTGATCCTGGACACGACGAAATGGTGGGGGCCAAGGGGGTTGCACCCCTTGCAGGGTCCAAGCGGCAATGCCTCTGGAGGTAGTCCCGCTGACCAATAAGAATGAAGAAATACTTCAGTTCTGATCAGTTTTGAGCTTCGAAGATGTGATCTGTTTTGAGACTTAACTCTGGACTAACTAAAACCATAGATGGTCCTATCTTTGGTCGGTCTTGGCCTGTCTCTCGTTGGTCATGGCCCTGTCTTTGGTTGGTCTTGGTCTTATCTCTAGATGAACCTATCTATGGACATGTGTTGTGAAATGTCTAAGTCTCATCTCTCGACTTGTATATCCAAAGCTCTGGATATGCACATTTAGAGTTCTAATCCTATTGTAACCAACATTTGATCTTATTTATTTACGGTTATAGCCGTCTGTAACTGCTAGTAACTTGTCAAAATTGTCATTATATACGATATATACACCATTTTTGGTCTCACCGAATTTCTTGAACATTTAAATACTTTCCTGTAATTTGTGTTTCATTTTTGTGCTTAAAATCAAAAATATTCTTAAGAATTATCCAATATTGAATTTCTTGAACATTTAAATACTTTCCTGTAATTTGTGTTTCATTTTTGTGCTTAAAATCAAAAATATTCTTAAGAATTATCCAATATTGAATTTCGTAAATCGAAATATCAATTCAGAAAATGGACTTACATGATTCTTAAATAATCCAGATACCAGATTACCGTATACTTTATTTCCATAATCCAAGTTTCTAACATTTTATACCTTGAAAAATACTAATTAAATAAATTATTAATACACAAAATGATTACGTATATTTACATGATTAATGGTACATGAAAGTGACGTACATTATACTGTTGTTCCGTGATTATGGTATTTGTCGGCTTGCGAGTGTACTTTGCTTTAGTTAATAAAGATTATGAGTCAACGTAAACGTGTTTTTAAAAAAGGTATACTTTTGTTGCTTTATTAATCGGCACGTGAAGAGACGTGGCATAAGACCATCCCCTTGATTTGGGATGGTATTGCATGCGAGACACGTGTTCCCTATCATTTTCTTAATTAATGCACAAAAAGGGACACAACAAGAAAACTCCAAACTCTAGTTTAAATGCACTTGTTTTATCCCCAAATACTTTTTTAATCAGACATCATATTTGGTAATCCGGACAAGCTATGTATTCATTTTTAACAGATATTTCAGCTTAAAAATTGTAATATTGATTTAATTATATAATTAAATATTTTTTATATTCGAGGAACTTTATTCTTGCCCTAGTTTTTTTTTCGTCAAACGAGGTCTAAAACAAGAAATTTGATAAAAATCTGCAAAATTATCCATGTTAAAAAATCTATTATGTCATTTTAATTATTTCTATATATAATTATCATATTTTGATTCGTTATCCATTATTTAATTAAAAGTTAATTTACACAAAATATATAATGGTTTCATAGTTTCCAGTGACTCTGGTATTAAATGTTGATGATTCTAAAATAGGTAGGGTTTTTCTTTTCCCACCCCCTTCAACAATTTGCACCCCCTTCCCCCTCACAACTTTTTTTTATTATTTTTAATTTCAAATTTACACTTTATACCCTTAAACTTTTTTATATAATTTACTTTATACCTTTTGGTTTTCTAATTTTCATTTTACACATTTATTATATTAACACATATAATTGTATATTAACTAAAATACGTTAAAAAAATACTTTTTAATTTTAATAAGTTACACCATTATAAGCGTATCGTCAATACCTTCGAAATGAGCCTAATATTGTATTTTTTTGATTTAATTATATTATTATGCGTCATACGTTTACGTTATTTTTTTATATTGTTATTCGTCGATAGCTTCTTATTTTTTTTATTTAATTATATCATTTCGAAATGAGCTCAGTATTAACTAAAATACGTTAAAAATATTTTTTATTCCAAGATTAACAAGATTTTGTATACCCCATCCCTCACACACTTCATTTCTTTATTTAATTATACTATTATACGTCATACGTTTACGTTATTTTTTTATATTGTTATTCGTCGATACCTTCTTATTTTGTACACATATCGATACTATTTTTCACCAACCCGCATATATTTGGTTGATAACGGGTTAACCCCAAGTCAAACCGACCCAACCCGCCAACCCATGATGTCACATTTATAAACAAAAATACTTTTTATTTCAAAAAAATTCAATATTAGGCTCATTTCGAACTTATCGAATAGACGATTATTCGTCGAAACCCCATTTCATATTCTTCTCGTGAAACCTTGTCCTATTGTCATTCACGATATCTATAAACACATACAAATAATAATAATTTAAAACTATTTAATGAATTAGTTAATATATGATTATTATGTTAATGCAATAGGAGTGTAAAACAAAATTGAAAAAAATAAGAGATGTACCATAAATTAAATAATTAACGTTCTTTATAACACATATAATCGTATATTAACTAAAAATAAGCATACATTGTTTTAATAATAATTGGCGTTACAAAAATAAATGAGACAAATATTGAATGTTTTTTTAATCGGTACTATTTTTCACCAACCCGATGTATAATTGATACTATTTTTCACCAACCCGCATATGATAACGGGTTAACCTAAGCCAAACCGATCCAACCCGGCAACCCGTGATGTCGCACTTATAAACAAAATATTTATAAGAAATCTTTCGATTGGGTTGGCGGGTTGGGTCGGTTTGACTTCAAATTTCTTAACGTATTTAAACGTAATTATGTATGTTAATGTGATATGTTAAAACGTATTTGTACAAACATATTTTAGTTAATATATGATTATTATGTTAATGTGATAAAAATGTAAAACGAAAATTAAAAAAGTAAGAGATGTACCATAAATGATATATAATTAAATAATCAAAAAAATCAAAAAAATTCAATATTAGGCTCATTTCGAACGTATCGAATAGACGATTATAATGGTGTAACTTGTTAAAATTAAAACATATTTTTTAACGTATTTTAACTAATATACGATTATATGTGTTAATATAATAAATGTGTAAAATGAAAATTAAAAAAGTAAAAGGTATAAAGTAAATAAATTATATAAGTTTAGGGGTATAAAATGTAAATATATATTATTTTTTTTGGTTTGTGAGAGAGCCGACAAAATCAGGAGGGTTGCAAGGGGGTGCAAAACTTGCAGGGGGTGGGGATATCAACACCCAATAGGTATTGTTGAATCGGATGAATTTAAAATGCCGATTGGCATTTCAGTCTTCCTTTGATTTGCATGACTAGATATCTTTCTAACTAGGGAATATTCATGGGTGTGTATTGAATCAGCTCGTTATACGAAGGTGACGCAGCGTATGTTTGCGGAAAGATCGACAAACGTCTAAATCCTTTTGATAAATGAGAATTACGACGTAAAACTCGAAAAACTAAGAGAAAACTCTTAATAGAACTTTTATTAATCGACTAAAACTTAACTTACAATTGAAAAACAAAATTCTATTTAAAACTAAGAATTGGAAAGGATAATTATGACCTAAGATAATCATAATCTTATATTAATTAAAAAAATAATAAAATAACCTAAGATAATAGCACTAAAGGAATTGTAGATGAAAAAGGATGGCCACGTGAGAGAATTGGAGATGAAAAAGGATAATCACATGGACCACTTCACTTGGCGCGTTTTGACTGTGAGTAAACCTACAGGAGCATCCACATGCATGCCAAAACAGTCCTTGGCGCGGCCTAGCCCACGCGACTTCCAGCGCTAATGCGTTTTCTGATTTTCTGCTTCTCGACTTGATCACTTTCGATCTTCAATTTGTTTTTCAACCTCTATCGCAATTCTCCCTATATTTGGTGCTTTATGTTTGCTCTTTTTCCGATGCCAAATTCCGAGTCTCTTTCGGGCTCGTTTTCCTTTTCGAGCTCGTTTATCCTTTTTCCAATTGTTGGTGCTTTCTTCGAAGTTGTTAACTGGTCTCATGGCAATCTTTCAGTCGCCCCAACGGAATAGTACGATGTTGTCTCGACTCACGTACGTGACATTATTATCGAAATTCCATGGTCGGCCCAATAGGATGTGACAAGCATCCATATCAAGGACATCACATAATACATCTTCTCGATATTGTTTGCCAATTGAGATGGGTACCCGACAAGTTTGTGTGACTCTAACTTGAAAACCATACTTGACCCACCCAAGAGAATAAGGAGCTTCATGGGGTTGAGTGGGTAGATTAAAGTAATCGACCAATTCCTGGGACACGAGGTTCTCACAACTTCCGTTATCGATAATTAGATTACATACCTTTTTGTGCACCGAACAATGTGATCGGAAAAGATTTTCGTGTTGGCTTTCTTCTTTTGACGAAAGGAGTATTCGTTGAAGTACGATATTAATCTTCTCTTGGGGGTCTTCTTCCTCTTCCTCTTCGGATTCGGAACTCGAGGGATCAACCCGGTTACGGTTGCCATTGCATGGCGCCATAGCCCGTCCTTCAAAACTGTCTCTTCTCCGACGGTTGTCGTTGATGATGTTGGGTTGAAGCCTGTTAACAACCGCCATCAGATTTGGGAGTGTCGTGGAAAAGGCCACGTTCAGCTCGACTAAATCTGCTTTGGTAGCGGGTTGTTGATTTGTCATGTTAGCGAAGAGACGGGCGAATCCTGCTCTGATACCACTTGTCGCAGCGTAGGTTTGCGGAAGAATCGACAAGCGTCTAAATCCTTTTGATAAACGAGAATTAGGACGTAAAACTCGAAAAACTAAGATAAAAACTCTTAATAGAACTTTTATTAATTGACAAAAACTTAACATACAATTGAAAAACAAAATCCTATTTATAACTAAGAATTCGAAAGGATAATTATGACCTAAGATAATCCTAATCTTATATTAATTAAAAGATAATAAAATAACCTAAGATAATAGCACTAAAGGAATTGTAGATGAAAACGGATGGTCACGTGAGAGAATTGAAGATGAAAAAGGATGGTCACGTGGACCTCTTCACTTAGCGCGTTTTGACTGTGAGTAAACCCACAGGAGCATCCGCATGCATGCCAAAACAGTCCTTCGTGCGGCTCATGGCGCGACCTAGCTCACGCGACTTCCAACGCCAATGCGTTTTCTGATTTTCTGCTTCCCAACTTGACTTTCGATCTTCAATTTGTTTTTCAACCTCTATCGCAATTCTCCCTATATTTGGTGCTTTATGTTTGCTTCTTTTCTGATGCCAAATTCCGAGTCTCTTTCGGGCTCGTTTTCCTTTTCGAGCTCGTTTTTTCCTTTTCCCAATTATTTGTGAAAACCTTTATTAACTCTCAATTCTCCGTGTATTAGAAGGATATCAAAAATTGGGACTCGATACAAGAAGTCATTATAATAAAATTGAGGAGAGAGATGAGGGAGAGCGGGGAGGTGAAGAGGCGAGATAGGGTTTTATCGGCGGCAATCGGAACAAGAGGGAAATACAATCATCAGGCTTATGATCACAATTGGCACGATTTCAATCTAGATTTATTCTTTCATGTTCTCAGTTTTCCTGAAAACTGGAGTACTACAGATTTGTGGGTCGTGTTCAAAAGATACGGACTGATCGTGGACCTGTACTTGGCAAATGGCAAGAATAAGGCTTCGCAATGGATTGAGATTCGGATTTGTCATATTCAATAACGCAAGTTACATCAATACTTTCGAGAGAAACTTAAACTCTATCTACGTTGGAAAAACTAAACACAATGTTTATAGGGCAATGGATCGTGTGAGGGCTTTCTCAGCAGGAAAACAGGGGATGGAAAGCAATCCGACTCATCCTAACATTTTGCCAACAAAAGACGGGAAAAGTGACGGGAGAAAGTACGTCGATGTGGTGAAATGTTTGGCCCCAAATCGAAGGGTTGAGGATTGTCATTTGTTGAAACAATGCGTTAATCAGGATGGGGAAAGAAAACTACAGGTGGATATCGATCCCCATATCCAAGTCATGTTATCATGAAGTTTAATAGGGGAGGTAAAGAAGATCGGTTATATAGAAGAACTGGCAGATTTATGTAAAGTAGAGGGTTTAGCAAATTTTAATCTGAAATACCTTGGGGGGTTGGAAGTATTGTTGACAATGGAAAATGCAGAAACAGTCGAAAACATCCTCGCAGGACCGAAGCATGGAATACGACAATGGTTGTGGAAACTAAGAAATGGGACGACACGTACAAGACACAAGGAAGGATAACTTGGATACACATTCTAGGAGTTCCGATACACTACTGGACAAAGAAAACCTTCATAAATATTGCAGAATGGTGGGAATCGGTGGTGGAAACAAAAAATTGTACGATTTTGGAAGATAAATCGCTAGTGGTCGGTAAGTGCTTATCCACACATGTGATCCGAACCCGATTGAAAAAACTCTTATTCGCGAATCAGGGACAAAACGATATAAGGTTAGGGTGTCCGAGGACGTTAAAGAAATTCTGTAATTGACCACGAAAGATAGCTCTGAATGTGACAGTGATGCAGGCTCCATAAACTCGGTCGAAGAGGAAGTTAATTAGGATGATGATGAGATATCAGACGACGGTAAAGAAAACTATAGCACGGTAGATAGGACTGAGGCAATTGATGAAGAAGGAATGGCTCCAGGAACTCATTCTGATCCTATACCGGAACTGAGCGGGAACACATCGTGGACGTCGAGGGTCGACCAGGTACATGAAGTGCAACAGACACAACTTTCTCTTCTTCTGATGCATTAGTTATCCCCAATTCCATCTCTGAAAATGTGCAAATAAATGATACTGGTGGGGAAAAACTCAATACATGTCTTGGGTCCATCCAGTTAAAATTTCTAAATGAATTAGGGCTGGCCCAAGCTCCTGTTCCATCTCAATACCTTAGGCCAACCGACCCCATTCCAAAGTCTGTCATGAATCCTAACCCAACTCAGAATCAATTTGTGGGCTTGAAGTAAATCACGCACAATCCGAGGTTCCTTCATCTCATATCAATTCGGTATGGGCAAACGATAAAAAATGTGGTCTCAAAGGAAAATGAGCTCAATATGGAAGAAACGTATTTTGAAAGGTAGAATGAGTATGAGAATGATAAACGAAAAGGCTCGAGGGAAGCATGGCTCAAAAAGTATCGCCAAGGAAGGTGTCGGCAACCGTAAGAAATTGTCGAAGAAAGATTACTTAATTCCCTCGCACTCGAGTGATTCTGGAAATCGCAACCGATTTTCAGATTCTCTGAGTGCTCATAACTCAGAGAATGAAAATAATGTTGGAGTCCAGATCGATTTCATGTAGGATAACTAGGAAAACGCCGGATGCAGTCCCAGATAACAAGTAATTATCGCATGTTCGTGCTTTTATAATATTAAATGAAGATTTGATCCCTTAATATTCATGGTTTGGGGTCGACGAACAAATGTGATTGGATTAAGGAATTATATAGAAAAGAAAAGTCATGCTTTGTTGGTCTATAGAAAACTAAGTACAAAGAATTTGATGAAGCCTGGGTGGAAAGGTTGTGGGGGTCGACAGAAGTAGGATTCGCTCAAATTTCGGCAAATGAGAGATCGGGTGGAATTCTCTCCTTGTTGGGCACCAATGCTTTCGTAAGTAACCAAGTTCTTGGAGATGACAATTTCCTAGCAGTTAAAGGATCCTGGAAAGACTTGGAGGGGGATGTTTGTGTGATAAACGTTTATAGTCCCCAAACTGACGACAAAAAATCGGTGATCGAGAATGTTGATGCCAAATGGTGCATATTTAGAGACTTCAATGAGATGAGGAAATATCCAAAAGAAAGAATAACATGTTTAAAGCAAAAATTGCAGCAAAATTCAATAACTTCATCCGACAATCTCAGTTATTCGAAGTTCCGATGAAGGGAAAACTTTTTACCAAAGTCAGATGGTTTAAAACTAAGCAAGTTGGATTATTTTCTTATTTTGGAAGACTTTAGAAAGATATGGAACAATTTGGGGGTTACACCTTTGGACAGAAAACTCTCTGACCATTGCCCTTTAATCTTGAAGGACACAGTAGCAGACTTTGGTTCGAAGACGTTTAGAATTTTTTATTCTTGGTAAGAGGATAATTCGGTTCATTCGTTAGTAGTGGATGCGTGGAAAACTCTTGTCCGATCTTTCAGCCCGGACTGTATCTTCAGATATCGTCTAAAGAACATCAAAGACGCTCTAAGGACATGGAGTTGAAGTAAGAGGGGGAAGTGATAACACCAATTTTTGGTGTTATTCTCCTAACACTTTCCAAGGAATAATGCGTATTTCCAAGTAAATAAGGCGAGTTTTTGATAGTTTAAATCAAGTATTTCAGAATTTGTGTTATGCCATGAAAAGCCAAGAAAGTGTGCAAGAAGTAAGTTTTTTCGAGAAAAAGATCGATCCCGAGAATCATCAAGAATCCGAGTTTGAAATGTGTTCAGTAGACAAACTTGGGGAAAAGATGAAGCAGAAGTGGTGTGCCCAAAACAGTATCGGAGGCGCTTTGATGCTAGTTGCTGAAAATGAAGTTACTTAACCATCTCACCTAAGAGTTGAACCAGTGCTAGTTTAAAGTTAGTTCACTTAACTGCAACTAACTTCAAACTCACTTCACGGTGCTGCACGTTTTTAAAGTAAAAAACTCTAGGTTTTGGGCTTATCATTCATTCTATCGACTTCTAACTTCTGGAGGATGACCAAGGACTGAATTAGGGAGATTTTGGCAAGGGAGAAACACCGGATTGAAGCAAGGAAACGTCGTAGGAAGCAACTTCAACCCCGATTTCGTGCAAATCTTCGTTGTATTACACAATCAAGGGAGTTTTATGATCCTAGAACTGTTGAGAGAACTCTTTCTTAGAACTATGGATTCTTCTTTTGTTTTGATTGTTGAGACCCCCAACATGAACTAATCGTTAGATGTTGGGGTTGGATGAACTTTGGTTTTAAGCATATGAACATGAAACCTTGTGATTCTTAGTAGTTTTTCTAATCAATGAAGTATATGAATTTGATTTTAATGCTTTTGTGAGCCTGATCACTTTGCAAATTGATTTAGTGTTAGGAATTCGATTCGAGAGAAGGATTCCATAACTTGGCTTGAATTTATATGCCTAGGGTAAGAAATTTGTAACACCCTAAAATCAGGGCCAATTTGAACCTCAAAATTTAATAAGGTATAACAGAATATCATCCAAACTTTTATATATATAAGAAGAGAATTAACTATGAGGGTTCATATTTACAAACATTTAATTCTCCATATAACCTATTAATCTAATCATGTCAACTATAATTAGATTAAATGGGTTATCTAAGCAATCCATCAAAAAACCTCCTCGCATTAGCTAAATTCTCCGCTTATCTCAAAAGTTGAATACTTCCAAAGCACTCGTCCCACTCCCCGTTACTTGCCTGAGCTGGTACCTAGTAAGAAAATTTAATTTGAACGATTAGGCTTACGCCTAGTGAGAACATCCAAATTCAAATTAAAATATTAACAGCTTCGAAAACTTAGATATCCAAAGCATATAAACAAACCTGGTTCACCACCATTCTTACCGTACACGTGCTCATCTCAATAACGGGAACATACCCGATCCCATGAATATGACTAATATTCAGAAAGTCATATCATAACAATCAAGAGCCTACTACGAATCATTGCAGATTCTAGATCATTGCTCTTATCCAAGAAATTACAAGTTACTTTATGCCTATTTCTTGGACAGGAAGTAGAGATTACAATTTACTTTATGCCTATCTCTGACCTTCCCATAGGAATCAGGAATTGCAATTTACTTTATGCCTATTCCTCGATTTATACCTTACGAAATGAGAATTACAATTAATTTATGCCTATTCCGCATTTCACATCACACTATGAAATAGAAATTACAATTTCCTTTATGCCTATTTCTCATTTCACAACACCTTTACGAAATGGAAATTACAAATTACTTTATGCCTATTCCACATTTCAGGTCAACGAGAATTACAAATTTCTTTATGCCTATTCCACGTTACAAATACTAACAGTGTCTATGGATCCATTACACTTACCTGTGTGTATGTAAAATGACATACCGCACCACAACTCATAACACTTCAATTTTAAGAACGTCAGATAACCTATTGTATCCTATTCGTAATTGTCTCCCCTTTGAAACTTTAATCGGGACAGTATTCCGGATACAAAGTTCGAAACTTACTCGTAACCGGATTCTAAATTAGAACTCATACCGGATCTAAACCCAATTTCATGAAATTAATTTATATCAAGTCCAAGCTAAACCTCTAGAATTAATTACATACGGATCAAGCCCAAATACGAAATTAATTTGTTTCCGGAACTTAAAGCCCATACCGGAAATTATTTTGTTTCCTATACCGGATCCCATAACCAAAGCCCACTTCCGGTATCAATTAAACACCGGATCACCGGCCCAAATACCGGAAATAAAAATAATACCGGAATTAATTTGTTTCCAGATTCTATGGCCTAATCTTCCGGAATTATATAACACCGGATCCGGTCCAGTTCCGGTATCCAAACCCATTCCGGATCCGGTCCACTTCCGGAATCCAAACCCAGTTCCGGAATTTCTCAAATATCGGGACTTCGATACTGACTCGTTCAATTCACGTCAAATTAACTCCAAAAACTCATCTAAATACAATTTACTGATCGATTCGTTTCCATACCGACATACTATTTTATTCAGACAGTTTATGTACTAAATATGATTCAATTTCAACTGTTAAATTTAAAAATGAAAAGGGTGAACTCACGTATTTGAAACTTTAGCTCAGCAATCCAATTCTTCTCCTCTCTGAATCAATCAATCTATGAAAAGATGATTCAACTGGTGTTACCAACTGATTTAAGAAATTAAACAGGGATGATTCAACTCTTACCACAAGGAATGACAAATCCAATTTCTCTCGTCTCTTTCTCTTCTCTTCTTTCTTTGCTCTGAATATGACCGACTCCACAAGATTGTTTTGAGATAAGATCTCAAATCAGATTACTTACCCTAACATTAAGTAATCTCAACTTATAAGAAATGACCAAATAGTCCTCCAAGTTAATTTTCAACATTAACTTTATACTTTGGTCAAATTACAAATCCAACCCTGAAGTTTATATTTACAATTAGTCCACAACTTAGACTAAAAAACTGTTAGGACCATAAATGTCCTACATTTTAGAAAGATATATAAATAATTATATAAAGCGTAATTAGTTTAATTATAGAGGTTAATTATTGTAAAAGTCTTAATTATTGTTAATTGGGCTTAGCTTTGTCTAATGGGCTTAAAGCCTTGTTTGTGTAAAGCCTTGGTATATAAGGCTTTCCTTAACCTTAGAATTAGGTTAGTGATTCATTAGCATTCCTAGAGATTCATTAGAGAGCTTATTGTTTAGAATCGTTCCTTTACATTGAATTGTAATATTCTCTGAACGATACTTTGAATGAATACGAGAGGGTAATGGATGATGAAGGAGCAGTGACCTGGGATTGCAGAACGGATAGCAGGTCTGCTTCGGTAGAGGCATCGGTTTCGGATTGTTGGAGCAGTTGGGCTAGAAGCATCGTCTTTAGGGTGTCCACCGAATAGATATGCTGAACAGGAGCCGGTGGAGGTGTAGGTGCTGTTTCAGCTTCGACGATCTTCTCTTTTCCTTTGATTAAGTTCTTAATTTTGTCAAGCTCGGTGGTGAGGTGCTGCTCCATTGCCTCGTGGACAGCCTTGAGGGTGCTGTCCAAGGACCCTTGTGACACAAAGTCGGGAAATTTAACTCCGGGATCACTTAGATTACCCGTTGAATCATCTACCGCAGAGGCAGAGCCACCTACGTTCACAGTTGGCAATTTGGTAGCTGTGGTAGGATTTTCGTCCGATCCTCGTGTTTCGCCTAACGGAGACACTACAGACGTTCTGATCGAGTCACAAAGAATCTCGATTTGGTGTTCCTCATCATGTGTCCTAGTCGAAAAATGTTCAATGTTAAATGGCACTAGACTCGATGGTGCACGAAATGAAGTCGAGACCAGGGGCTGTTGGTCTCTTATTTCAACACCAGAACTCTCCGAGTGAGAGACCGGTTGAAGTTGTGCTTGATCCCCGTGAGAAACTGAAACATTCGTCTTTTGAGAGACAGATGAGTGGATAAGGAAGTTGTGCAATTGCTCCGCTGGGTCCACAGAGGCTTATTCAGTACCCCGTCCCAACGTATGAGACGGGATAGCAGATGTGGCTACCCGGATTACACTCGGTTGGGATCGCTCAGGAGCCTCTTTATCTTTACGGCTCAATCTTTCCTGGTTCGCTTTTGAACGCAGTTCTCTCATTCTCACATGTTCTAACTCGTCACCTATAATTCCCTCGAGTATCAGATGCCGTGAAGTTAGATTCCACGTTTTCAACTTGACGGGGTGGTGAAGGCGGGTCAGATAAATATGGCTCGGAGTCACGGTGGAGCATCGGTCGTGAAGACGATGTTCCGGCTTCGCCTGTCGTTCGGGTAATGGGAATTACGGGTTAGTGGCTAGAACTGGGACGCGGATCCAATGCACGTCCTGTTGCGGTTCCTTTCCCGATAATTCTCAACACACCTCGCCCGGGAGCCCCAGCTGCCCGGGCCCTTCATCCTCTTTTCCTAGGAACCTCACGTCCCTCAGGCCTATGTCCCTAGGCAGGTCCCTCCGGCGCTAGCTGGACCATGGGATTCCCTAACTCTTGCCTATAAGCTACCATACTCGGTGCAGCGGGATCCGCGTGAGCCAGAAAGGCTTCCGGTATGGGCATGGCTATGGCATTGGAAGGGTTACGAATTACCATGTATTGTAGGTGGTAAGGAGGACATATCGGATGGTTCGGACGTCGCGGTATTGCTGGATTGGAGTCCATATGTTGTCGCACAGCCAGAGATAGGAAACGAGGGTACGGGAGGAACTTCTTTTGCTTCGTACCTCCGATTTGACGAATAGCTTGAACTAACTCCCGCCAGATGATCATTGCAAAGTCTACGTGGCGGTTGTAGCACACGACATGGAATAACCGCAGGAAGTCGCCCGTACACTGGTCTATGCCCTTCCATCTCAAAGAAAGGCATCTGCTTAGAATCGTAAACAGAGTGTACCATATGGGGGCCAGGTACTTTCGATTGAACGCGGACGGTCGGTCAAGTGCGTGATTGTAGCCGAGAGCGCGGACTTGGGCGCACAGAGTCGAGTCATTGAGCGCAGGGTCATAGCCTTGGTGTCCGCCGGTATTGGCTTCAGGAAATGAAAGTAGGCGACGGAAGGTGTCAGGTGTGAGCGTGAACTGTTGGTTATCAATCTGAGCCGTGATTGATTGTAAGTTGGCCGCTGTGTTGACTCGTGAAGTGAGCCATACTTGAAGAACGTACAGTAGTGGGACGTCGGCTGTAATAGTAAGGGCCTCATGGAGAGGGTGACGCATTAGGATATCCACAAGCACACGGTGTTGTGGTTGTGGACGGAACTAAGTCGGGTCCAGATGATGGTTGTTTGGCTCTATCTCGGTGCCATGGTCAGGTTCGACCAAGGCGTTATCAGATGCCTCCTCTATGAATTCCTCTTGAGGAATTTGGTCGCCGGGGTTTTGTGGATTTTGTTCCTGATCCGCCATGTCATATTTGTAAAAGAAACACAGTTAGTAACCGAGGGGGATGAACAAGTGTCAGCGCGTACCTTTGCAATAATGGGCTCAATCTGAGACAGATTGGGGACTGGCAGTGACAAAATAAGTACTGGATAGACAACACAGGGGTGTCCGGATAAAACTATGGAATGTCAAAACTTTCCGGACAACACAAGTATCCGGACAAAACAGAGGAATGGCACAACTTTCCGGACAAACACATGTATCCGGACAAAATGAGTTTCCGGATGACAATGGTTTCCGGTCAAAGGAGATTCCGGACACATCAACAATCCGGTAGTTGAACTTACCGGAAACCCTGAGGTTTCCGGACAACTAGGTTTTCCGGATGTCGAGTGTTACCGGACAAAATATCTAGAACTTGAGACTGTCCGGACAAAACATCTAACATATGAATGTTTTCGGACACAACGAATGATTCCGGACGAGATTCAAAAATGACAATCGTCCAAAATGGAGTGCTGTTAGTCCTAGATTGATCAGGTAACAACGAATCAATAAATAATAACACGAACAATTGATGATTTCAACTTGTCATCCCTCTCATATTCATAATTCAAGATAGTTACAAATGTTAGAATGAAGAACACAACTATCTCTCTCTCCCTCTCTCTAATGAATCTCTAGGAATGACTAATCAATTTCTTAACAAAAGGCTAACCTAATTCTAAGGATAACATAACCTTATATACCAAGGCTAAAAACACAAAGGCCCAAGGCCCATAAACCTAATCTAAGCCCTTTTATGATTAAAGGCTATTACGAAAGATTAATTAAACTCTATAATTAAACTCTATAATTATTTATATATCTTTCTAATATGTAGGACATTTATGGTCCTAACAATCTCCCCCTAAAGATATATAAATAAAAATCGGTCTTGAAACCTTCAAATCTTGATCTTCTCTTCTTCTTGAATCTTTGAAGCACTTCGGTGTTGCTTGTCTTCATGTCTTTTCAGCACTCCCCCTTGAATAAAGTTCTTAGTCTTCAAATCTTCAACTTTAAGAACTTGACCAGAATGCTCGATGGAGGAAATAATTTGAAGCGAACACCACTTGATAAGGAATGAGAAGAGTTGATCACTTGAACTTTGAAGTCTTTTCGGATTTCGGAACTTGACCGTTACTCCCCCTTGGCTTTTGCATGGGGACTTCTTTACTCCCCATTGGCTTTACTCTCCCTCGGCTTTTGCTAACTCCCCCTCAACTTGATAATCCGTGTCTTTGAATATGTACCCTTTCTCCCCCTCATGATGAGTAGGAGAATCCGGAGCATCATGCACGTTCAAAGACAATTGTGACGAGTAGCAAAAAAGAAATCCAGATAAACATTAAGTAACCAGAACGGGGTAATCAACTAACACAGAAACACGTTAGTAACTGTTATCACAACAATTTAAAAAAAATTGTGTGACCTATGTTCAGAGTTGGCAAAGGGGAATCTCTGATAGGACTTCCAGTTATCACTGAAGTAAAATATTAAAAATTAACTCTGAAACTGTTCCGGCAATATCACAAAGATATGCAAATGGAATCACAAAGACTCGCGTATGTGTGAAAGAAAATAAATTATATCAGTTCGACTCAAAATATTGATTTAACCTGGGACGCAAGTTAAAAATCAATAGACTCAGTGATTAGAATATGAAGTTCGGAGACCGGAGCTGGTGTCTTCCTGTTTCAATATCTAAGACCTCCGAGTGAGGAGTAGATAGAATATGTGCTAATTCTCCGTGAATATGTGAAACAAGCATCTATTGTGAGATGCTTGAGTAGCTGGGTGGGGTGACACGAGTTATCGACATTGGGTCCATGTCTGTTTCAATATTCATCTCCAAAGAACGAGAATGAATAGATTGTGTGGTTACCCGGATAACTGACTCGGTTTGGTAAGGACCAATAATTCTTTTAAGTCCTGTCACAACCTCACCATATTCTATTCTGTCCAAACTCATCTATCAAGCTAGACCCCTCACTGATATCTATAAGGATATGTTTCTTGGGTAGGTCCTTCCGGTTCTGGATAGACCATAGAAACGATGTAATTCCTAACACTCCTTACATGCAACGAGTAAAACAGTTTAGTAAAACAGTGAGATTCGAGTTCTAAACTGAAATGTTTAGAAGTCAATGCGTTTAAGAACGAGTCCTGATCTGAGGTGATCAGAAGTCATCAAAATTTAAGTACGAGTTCTGAACTGAATTATTCAGAAGTCATAACATTTAAGAACGAGTCCAGATCTGAGATGATCAGAAGTCATCAAAATCATTTGAAATATGGGATTTCAAGAAAACAAGATCAAGCGCAAAACATATTGACTCAGTAAGCACAGTATTTGCAAATAAAGAGACAAATGATCAGAAAGTTTAATTGTGAAGAACAAGTCACAATTATTATATCAGATAAGAATGGAATCATTTTCAAGAAATAGCGAACATGGAAAACAACTAGGAATTCAAACGAGTGTATTTCCATCGAAAAATCAACAACTATGTGAGACATGGAAATATCTAAGTCAAGAAAAATTGACACGTGGCAATCATGGAAGTTAAAATTGGAAAATAACAAACACAAGTTAGTTATTCAGAATTAATTACCACGGTTTTTGAATTCAGTTAGAAGTTCACTTACCTTTCATGAGATAGTACTCCCCCTCAAAATTGGCATAACCTTTGAATGCTCGTCCTGTGAAAAGATCGTCTAATTTAAATGCACATGACAGTCCTGCAAAACAGATTAGAAGGATTTTGGTATCCATCCTTTGATGGATCCTTGACGGTTAGATGCCCTATGAGGACCAGGGATACTATAAGTACCATACCAATAGTTGGCACGATCTTTATCCACAAACTCACTTGTTCCACAATACGAGCAACACAGCTTCTGTGTAGATAAGCTGATCAGTTTATTAACAGAGTAAACTCGATCAGTTTTCACAAAAGGTTTAGCGTGGAAAGCTGTGTTGTTCTTGGCATTCTTTACAGGGACGGATGACTTTGGAGCAGGAGTGGTTCCTTTAACTCTCCACTCCATTTTTACTTTCTTGAAAGATTGATTATCTGTATTATCAACACGAGAATTATAGAAAAGATTGGAAGGTCGAATCTGATCTTTTGAAAAATCATTTGATTTGACAAAATTCCTTGAATCAGATTTAATCATTTGTTTCTTCAATGTCTCGGTTGCTAATCCATATAATCTCTGTGTAAGTTTAGAAATCTCAGACTGAAACATCTTTCTCTCTCTTGAAAAATCATCTTTTAAACATTTTGATCTAAAACCTTCAACTTTCCCTTTCTCAGACTCTTTGATTAGAACATCTAATTCTTTTTCCAAATCAGATATTTTCAAAGACAGTTCTCCATTCTTTTTAGAGAAAGATTGGCGTTCTAATTCAAATTTCTCTCTTTCTGAAATCAAAACCTTTTCAAAGTCTGAGATCTGTTTTGAAAGTTTTAAACACATAAGTTCAAGTCTCTTCTTTTCTTCAAGAGATTTGGTTGAAAGACCAAACTGCCTTTGATTAAGCAATTGTCTTTCTTTTGCAAAACATTCTTTCTCCTTTTCCGAAACCTTTTCAAAATTAGATAGTTTACTTTTAAGCTCAAGGTTTTCACAGATCAGGAGTTTACCTTTATCTTCTTCTTTAGCAAGCTTCTCAGAACTGTTCCAAATTTGAGATTTTAGTTCCTTCAGCTCCTTGATGTACTTGCTGCACAAATCATCTGCTTGCTGATATTCTTTTCACATAGTCTTTGATGTGCTTTCTTTTCCAGTGCCTTTATCTCGTCTGGTGATGGCAATTCAGAAAGCTTCTTTTCAGCTCCGTGTTTTCAGACTCTAAGGATGTTGCCTTTTCTTATGCTTTAGCCAGCTTCTCAGAACAATTCCAGATTTGAAATTTATGTTGCTTCAGTTCTTTGATGTACTTAACCACAAGGGTTGTGGCGTGGTGGTAAGGGCCTGGGGAGTTCATAGCGCTTGCCCGGGTTCGAGTACCACACGCAGCACTTGTGGCCACTGGGATTATCTCAGGGCTGCATTACTTCGCGGTCGGTGTGTTTGCCAGGGATGTACTAGGCCGAAGGCCCAGGAACCCTACCCAAAAAAAAAGTTCTTTGATGTACTTGTAGATCAAATCCTCTTTCTTCTCGATATGTGTTTGATGTAGTCTTTGGTTTGCTTGACACTCCACATTAACGCAATACGACATTGTTACCTGAAAAATTGTGATCGTTAATCGGTGTTGCTTTGAAGAATCAAAAATGCGGAAGAAAATCAAAAATTAAATTTGAAAAACAAATCTAAAAATAAATTCGTTTCCAAAAATTAAGATCTGATTATTATCGAATTCGAACGAACGAAATTAAGCTTCGAGAATGAAATTGAATAAAACTTACCGGAAACACAACTTACCGGGTGAAGTGAGACCTTACCGGACAAAGAATTTTTGCACAAGACAAAACTTACCGGATAAAGAGAGCACTTACCGGGTGATGGTTGGGTTCCCGGATACTTGAATCACGTATGAGAAGCTTACCGGATGCGGTTTTCGGATGAACGATGGTTACCAATCACAAGCTTACCGGACGAAAGTTGGTTTACCAGATAGAGATGGATTCCGAATAAAAAGGACTACTTACCGGGTGTGGATACTTACCGGATGAAGATGGTTACCGGATGAATGAGATTCCCACACAAAATAGCACTTACCGGTGAGAACCAAACAAACAAAAAAAACTTAACAGAAAGTGCAGTCAACAAAAACCAAAGAAAATCAACAAAAAAATGCATGCGACGTATGTATGTGTGTGAGTGTTTGCATGCACCTAAGAATGATATGAATGCAAATGTGAATTCAATTGTGAGTCATTTGAGAGTGCATTTGAGAGTCCATTTGAATTCAATTGTGATTGGTTTGAGGAGTAAAACAATACGGCTCAACCACAAACAATCATCCGGAAAGGTATGTGTATGCGTGAGGTTACCGGGTGATTTGTGTCGTTACCGGGTAAAAAAGGTATCCGGATGAAAATTGTATCCGGTAACTTAAGTTTTATCCGGTAACTTGAAATAATAAAAAACTTACCCGGTAACTGCGGCTGGTTGAAGAATCGAATCAGGAATCGATAGGGTTGCTTGACTTCACTCCTGTAGGGTTAGATTTTGACTAAAAAAACACAAAAACAAACACACCCAAATCGATTTCTGAGCAAAATATATCCTATTTTTCACAAACCACCACAAAAACTTGAAGAACACCAAAAGATTCAAGAATTGATTTTTCAATTGAACGATTAAAACCTTTTGGGAATCGATATAAGCACAGAAAAACAGCAGATAAATACGAGTAAACAATCGAGATCTAACAAACGAATTATTAAATCAATGAAAAAGCTTTGCAAACCCGATTGAAAAACGATTTTCTTCAATAAAAACTGCTGTATTTCGAAAATAATCTGGGATCCTTCTGGACGTCAAACGACCAATCCAACCGGTCAGAATTGGAAACAAGATGTCCCGAAGCTACTGTCCAAAAATCGCGACGATCCGACGGTTCAATCTCCGGGAATAAGCGAAACGGCTGGCTGCGTCCAGAAAAATACACTACGAAAATTCTTGCTTTTTCTTTCTTTCCTTCGATTTCTTTCGTATCTTCAAATCACCGATTCGGCTCTGATACCAATTGTTAGTCCTAGATTGATCAGGTAACAACGAATCAATAAATAATAACACAAACAATTGATGATTTCAACTTGTCATCCCTCTCATATTCATAATTCAAGATAGTTACAAATGTTAGAATGAAGAACACAACTATCTCTCTCTCTCTAATGAATCTCTAGGAATGACTAATCAATTGCTTAACAAAAGGCTAACCTAATTCTAAGGATAACATAACCTTATATACCAAGGCTAAAAACACAAAGGCCCAAGGCCCATAAACCTAATCTAAGCCCTTTTATGATTAAAGGCTATTACAAAAGATTAATTAAACTCTATAATTAAACTCTATAATTATTTATATATCTTTCTAATATGTAGGACATTTATGGTCCTAACAAGTGCCAAACATGTGTGTAAGCATAAATGTAGTATCTATTGACGCATATGAGCACACAGAATGATCTAAGTCTATCAAAACCACATCAAAAGACCCGAAGTCGATTGGACTCTTAAATGGGTTTCAGACTCATTCAGACAATCAAATCGACGGTCTAAATATGTAACTGAGTCCGTGAAGCATACCTAATAACGATCGAGAGAGATTTTAGAACATCATACCTGATTTGCGGACTAAAATCGAGTGAAAATCGTGGAAACCGAGTGGAGCCGAACGAGAGAGAAAGATGTCGAGAGGTTTAGGGTTTATGGTTCGAATTTTCCGGATAATGAAACACACGGAGTCCGGAGGCTTATATATCGGCCATGAGTCCGGATGAGGTATCCGGAAATTCGAACCATATCTATTTGCTGCATGTTAATTTCCCATACTTCTCATATTCACCCATTTAGTTATTAATTATCATCCATACATCTTGAGCATAATTTCCATATTTAGCATACATATATATACATCGTTTGCAATTTTTTTTGTTTTGTTTGTTTTATTTTTTTTGCTTGGTTTGATTTTGATTGGTAAACAAGGTTTATCCGGTAAAGCTCCCCATTCGGACAATCAATTATCCGGTAAGCTCCCCATTCGGACAATCAATCTCATCCGATAAGTCGCAGATAACTTTCATCCGGTAACTCCACTTGTCCGGTAACTTTATCACTTTCCGGTAAACCATCGTCATCCGGTAAGTGCTATTTTTCTCTTTATCCGGTAAGTCACAATTCTCATCGCATCCGGTAAGCTTCTCACATCCGGACAAGTTCCCGGTAAGTATCTTTTGTTTCCGGTAAGTATCTTTTGTTTCCGGTAAGTTTTTGATCAGTAACCAACCTTTATCCGGTAAGCGTGTTCAACCGGTAAGTTTCTTTTTCTTCTCACCCGGTAAGTTTGGTTGGTTAGTTCTCGTCGGTACCCGAGTTACCGCACGTCTCGTGATTGAGATTTTTTTTAACGAAAGTTGCGATTTTTCTTAACGATCGATTTGCAATATTTTTTTGTGACGCTTGAGTTTATTTGCGACGATTTGCTATTATTAGCGACTATTATCATTTTATGTGATTTTAGTTGTCGTTCTTGATCTAACTTGGTTTGTTTATCTTGCAGATTTCACTCTCGAAGAGTGATTTCGTTCGTTCGAATTCGATAATTATCAAATCTTATTTTTTGGAAACAAATTTGTTTTTTAAATTTGTTTTTCAAATTTAATTTTTGATTTTCTTCCGAATTTTTTGTTCTTCAAAATAACACCGATCAACGATCAATTTTTCAGGTAACAATGTCTGATTATGATTCAGATCAAGAACTCAAGGAAATTAAAGAGTACATGAGAAAGATAGAGGAAGAGATTTTTTGCAAGCCTATAGCTTCTGCAAAGAAGAACGACGAACTCATCGACAGCTTGAGACGTGATAAGGTTTCTCTTAACCAAGATCTAACTAAACTTGAAGAGAAAAGAAAAGCTGCCGAAATTGAAAATCTGGAGTTAAAGAAAAGGGTATCTGTTCTTGAAAAACAGACTCATGGTTTTGAAAAGGAAAAGAGTGATTTTCTAAAGCGAGCAAATGAATTGTGCAACAAGTACATCAAAGAACTGAAGGAACATAAATATCAATTCTGGATTAGTTCTGATAAGCTTGCTAAATCTGAAGAAAAGGCAACAGTCTTAGAATCTGAAAACACTGAGCTGAAAAAGAAGCTATCTGATTTATCATCACGAGATGATATCAAGGAGACTGAGACTAAGCAAGCAAGGCTACATGAACAGACTATCAAGCGATCAGATGACTTGTGCAACAAGTACATCAAAGAACTGAAGGAACTAAAATCTCAAATCTGGAATAGTTCTGAGAAGCTGGCTGAAGAAGAAGAGAAAGGTAAACTCTTGAACTGTGAAAACCTTGAGCTTAAAAGTAAACTAAATACTCTTGAAAATGTTTTTGAAAAGGAAAAGGAAAGTTTTGAAAAAGAAAGACAAATGCTTAATCAAAAGCAATCTAGTCTTTCAACCAAATCTCTTGAAGAAAAGAAGAGACTTGAACTTATGTGTTTAAAACTTTCAAAACAGATCTCCGACTTTGAAAAAGTTTTGATTTCAGAAAGAGAGAAGTTTGAATTAGAACGCCAATCTTTCTCTAAAAAGAATGGAGAACTTTCTTTGAAAATATCCGATTTGGAAAACGAATTAGACGTTCTAATCAAAGAGCCTGAGAAGAAGAAAGTTGAAGGTTTTAGGGAAAAATGCTTGAAAGATGATTTTGCCAAAGAGAGAAAGATTTTTCTGACTGAGATTTCTAAACTTACACAAAGATTATCTGGATTAGCAACCGAGATATTGAAGGAACAAATGGTTAAATCTAATTTACAAAAGAAATTTGATTTAATTCTCAAAGAACGAAATGATTTATCCATTAAGGTCAAGAATCTTGAAGAAAGCAAGTTCAAAGGTGTTCAACCTTCTTATGCTTCAAGATTAATTCCCACAAATCGTTCTTCAAAGAATTTTGTCAAATCAAATGGTTTTTCAAAAGATCAGATTCGACCTTCCAATCTTTTCTATAATTCTCGTATTGATAATAAAGATAATCAATCTTTCAAGAAAGTGAACATGGTTTGGAGAGTTAAAGGAACCACTCCTGCTCCAAAGTCATTCGTCTCTGTTAAGAGTGACAAGAACAACAAAGCTTTTCACGCTAAACCTTTTATGAAAACTGATCGTGTTTATTCTGTTAATAAGCTGATCAGCTTATCTACACAAAAGCTGTGTTGCTCTTACTGTGGAACAAGTGACTTTGTGAAGAAAGACCATGCTAAGTATTGGTATGGTACTTATAGTATCCCAGGTCCTCATAGGGCATCTAACCAACAAGGATCCATCAAAAGATGGATACCAAAATCCCTCTAATCTGTATTGCAGGAAAGTCGTGTGCGGTTTTAATTCATATTCTTCACAACACATGACGAACATTCAAAGGTTATGCTGATTTTGAGGGGGAGTACTATTCTATGAAAGGTAAGTGAACTCTAACTGAATTCAAAGACAGTGGCAATTCATTCTGAATAACTTACTTGCGTTTGTTATTATCTAAGTTTAACTTCCATGATTGCCATGTCCAAAACTTTCTTGATTTAGTTATTTCCATGTCTCACATATTCGTTGATTTTTCGATGGAAATACACTCGTTTGAATTCCTAGTTGTTTTTCAAGTTCGCTATTTCTTGCAAAATGATTCCATTCTTATCTGATATAATAATTGTGACTTGTTCTTCACAATTAAATTTTCTGATCATTGTCTCATTTTTGCAAACACTGTACTTACTGAGTCAATCTGTTTAGCGCTTGATTTTGTTTCTTGAAATTCTATATTTCAAATGATTTTTAATGACTTCTGATTACTTCAGATCAGAACTCGGACTTAATTTTTATGACTTCTGATCAACTCAGATCATGACTCATTTTTAAAAGCTCGACTTCTAAACATTTCAGTTTAGAACTCGTACTTCACTGTTTATTCAACTGATTTACTCGATGCATGAAAGGAGTGTTAGGAATTACACCGTTTCTATGGTCAATCCAGAACCGGAATGACCTACCCAAGAAACATATCCCTTATAGATATTAGTGAGGGGTCTAGATGATAGATGAGTTTGGAGTGAAAAGAATATGGTGAGGATGTGACAGGACTTAAAAGAATTATTGGTCCTTACCAAACCGAGTCAGTTATCCGGGTAACCACACAATCTATTCATTCTTGCTATTTGGAGATGAATATTGAAACATACATGGACCCAGTGTCGATAACTCGTGTCACCCCACCCAGCCACTCAAGTATCTCACAAAAGATGCTTGTTTCATATATTCACGGAGATTTAACACATAATCTATCTATTCCTCACTCGGAGGTCTTAGATATTGAAACATGAAGACATCCGCTCCGGTCTCCGAACTTCATATTCTATTCACTGTGTCTATTAAATTTTAACTTGCGTCCCAGGTTAAGTCAATATTTGAGCCTAACATATATAATTTATTTCTTTCACACATGCACGAGTCTTTGTGATTCCATTTGCATATCTTCGTGATATTTCCGGAACAGTTTGAGAAGTTAATTTTTTAAATTTTCTTCGGTGATAACTGGAAGTCCTATTAGAGATGCCAAATGCCAACTCTGAACATAGGTCACACAATTTTTTTAATTGTTGTGATAACAACTACTAATGTGTTTCTGTGTTAGCTGATTACCCTGATTACTATAATATTTTGATCTGGAATTTTTTGCTACTCGTCACTATTGTCTTTGAACGTGCATGATGCTCCGGATGCTCCTACTCATCATGAGGGGGAGAAAGGGTACAGATTCAAAAGTAACTGTTGACCGACCGAAGTTTAATCGAATGATTGATCTGTTCCGAGATCCAAAGAGCTCAAAGTGCATACAAGTGATCATCTCTTCTCATCGTTTATCAAGTCGTGTTCGCTTCAAATTATTTCCTCCATCAAGCATACTGGTTCTACAAGTTCTTAAAGTTGAACATTTGAAAACTAAGAGCTTTATTCCAGGGGGAGCGGTAAAAGACATGAAGACAAGCAACACCGAAGTGTTTCAATGATTCTAAAGGAAGAGAAGATCAAGACCTGAAGGTTTCAAGACCGATTTTTATTTATATATCTTTAGGGGGAGATTGTTAGGACCATAAATGTCCTACATTTTAGAAATATATATAAATAATTATATAAAGCGTAATTAGTTTAATTATAGAGGTTAATTATTGTAAAAGCCTTAATTATTGTTAATTGGGCTTAGCTTTGTCTAATGGGCTTAAAGCCTTGTTTGTGTAAAGCCTTGTTTGTGTAAAGCCTTGGTATATAAGGCTTTCCTTAACCTTAGAATTAGGTTAGCGATTCATTAGCAATTGATTAATCATTCCTAGAGATTCATTAGAGAGAGATAGTTGTGTTTTTCATTCAAACCTTTGTAACTATCTTGAATCATGAATATAAGAGGGATGACAAGTTGAAATCATCAATTGTTCGTGTTATTTCTCATTGATTTATTGTTACCTGATCAACCTGGAACTCACAATTACAAATAGACCCCATTCATATTAAAATAATATTATGGAAATTCGAGGTGTTACAAATCTCCCCAACTAGAAAATGATTTCGTCCCCGAAATCAAAGCTAGGTAAAAAGATGAGGATATCTAATCTTCATATCTTCTTCAGCTTCTAACGTCACGTTAGCACCTCGGTGATGTTTCCATTGCACTTTCAACATAACCACATCCTTATGACATAACTTCTTAACCGATCTCTCTAAGATTGCCTCCGGTTCTTCCACACAACGACTCTTCTCATCCACTCTCACGTCAGTAAGTGGAATTACATCATTCTCTTCGGCTAAACATTTCCGAAGATAACAGATGTGAAAGGTATTGTGGATACCTTCCAATTCAGGTGGAAGATCCAACTGATAAGCTTGTACCCAAACTCTCTTAGTTATAGTGAAAGGTCCTAAAAAACGAGGGCTCAACTTTCCATGTTTACAAAACCTTATCACTCCTTTCCACGGGGATACCATTAGCAGTACACGCTCCCCAACTTGGAACTCTTTCGATCTTCTTTTTGGATCAGCATAACTCTTCTGTCGATCTTGAGCCGCTTTCATATGCTTCCGAACCTCTTTCACTTTATCAACCGTTTGTTGAACAAGTTCAGGACCAGCAAATTGTTTTTCTCCAGCTTCTAACCAACACACTGGAGTTCTACATTTCCGACCATATAAAGCTTCGAAAGGTGCTCTTCCGATACTGGAGTGATAACTATTGTTATACGCAAACTCTACCAAAGGTAGATGCGTATCCCAGTTACCTCCAAAGTCTAACACACACGACCTGAGCATATCTTCCAAAGTTTGAATGGTTCTTTCACTTTGCCCGTCCGTTTGTGGATGGTATGCAGTGCTCAAATTGACCCTCGTACCCAATTCTTCTTGTAGTGACTGCCAAAACCTCGAGGTAAACCGATTATCACGATCAGAAACTATAGACACCGGTATACCATGCCTTGACACCACTTCATCAATATAAAGCTTCGCCAATTTATCTATCGGCGATGCCTCTTTCATTGCCAGAAAGTGAGCACTCTTGGTCAATCGATCCACGATTACCCATATAGTATCGTTACCCTTTAACGTTCTTGGTAACTTTGTCACAAAATCCATGGTAATCTTCTACCACTTCCATTCCGGAATCTCTAACGATTGTAGACTTCCGTAAGGCCTTTGATGTTCAGCCTTTACTAACGAACATGTCACACACTTTTCGACTATTCGTGCCACATCTAACTTCATAGCTGGCCACCAATAGTGTAACTTCAAGTCCCTATACATCTTAGTACTTCCCGGATGTATAGAATACTTAGATTTGTGGGCGTCTTCGAGAATTAACTCCTGATTTCCTCCCGCCTTTGGCACCCAAACGCGGCCTTGGATCAGTTTGACCCCACGACTATCTTCAATTAGTTGAAGATGTTGCTTGCCCATGACTTCTTCTTTCATATTTTCTTCTAATAACGCTTCTGCTTGTGCCTATTTTATTCTTTCAACCAAACTTGATGTCACATCAATTCTGGCGTTAGTCGTTTTCAAGCACCTACTATATTCCTTTCTACTTAAAGCATCAGCAACAACATTTGCTTTACCGGGATGGTAATGCAATTCACAATCATAATCTTTAAGTAGTTCTAACCAACGCCGTTGCCTCATATTCAACTCCTTCTGATCAAAGCCATGCTTCAAGCTCTTATGATCAGTGAAAAGTGTGCACTTCGTTTCGTACAAATAATGCCGCCACAACTTTAATGCAAACACTACCGCTGGAAGTTCTAAATCATGGGTAGGGTAATTCTTCTCATGTTCTTTGAGTTGTCTTGATGCATAAGCAATCACTTTGCCTCGTTGCATCAACACACACCCTAAACCCATCTTTGATGCGTCACTATACACTACCAAATCTTCCGTTCCTTCCGGTAATGCAAGAATAGGAGCTTCACACAGCTTCTGACGTAATGTTCTGAAAGCTGACTCTTGCTTTTCAGTCCATATAAACTTTACATTCTTCTGAGTCAACACGGTCAAAGCAGAAGCAATATTTGAGAAGTCTTTAATAAACCTCCGGTAGTAACCTGCTAGGCCTAAGAAACTCCTTATTTCAGATGCGTTCTTCGGTGTTTCCCAGTTCGTCATTGTTTCTATCTTTACCAGATCTACTTTGACTCCCTCCGAAGTAAATACATGCCCCAGAAATTGTACCTCTTTTAACCAAAATTCACACTTTGAAATTTTTGCGTACAATTTCTCCTTCCTCAGAACTTCCAAGACTTCACGAAGATGGCATTCGTGATCGTATTTATTCTTCGAATAAACAAGTATGTCATCAATGAATACAATGACAGACTTATCTAAGAATGATCGACATACTCTGTTCATCAGATCAATGAACACGGCTGGAGCGTTTGTCAACCCGAATGGCATTACAAGAAATTCGTAATGCCCATACCTCGTTCTGAACGCCGTCTTGGGAATATCTTCATCTCTTACCCAAACTTGATGGTACCCTGACCTCAGATCAATCTTTAAAAAGCATCCCGTACCTTGGAAGCGGATACTTTTTCTTAATCGTCACCTTATTCAGCTCTCGATAGTAGATGCACATTCTCATGGTGCCATCCTTTTTCTTAACAAACAGTACCGGAGCTCCCCAAGGTGAAGAACTTGGTCTAACAAATCCCTTGTCGAGCATCTCTTGCAGCTGAGACATCATCTCTTTCATTTCGGCTGGCGCTAAGCGATACGGTGCACGCGCTATCGGTGCCGATCTAGGGACAAGATCAATACGAAACTCTACTTGTCGTTCAGACGGTAGACCTGGAAGATCATCGGGAAATACGTCTGGGAATTCACGTACTACCTTGATATCCTCCACTTGTTTCTTTTCCGCCTTCACATCTAGAACATACGCTAGATAGGATTAACATCCTTTTACCAGACACTTACGTGCTTTTGCAACAGAAATTAACGGAACTTCCCCTTTTCTCTTTTCCCCAAAGATGAATACATCATCATTATCAGCTATCGGAATCCGAATTAATTTCTTTGCACAAAGAATTTCTGCCTGGTTGATTGTTAGCCAATCCATACCCACAATTACATCAAACCCTCCAATTTCCATCAACAACAAGTCAATCGGAAATTTCTTTTCCCCAAACAAAATCAAGCAACCCTCAAGGTAGTGACAGACATAGCTAACTTGCGATAGAACGATTTGGACACAAACGACAAATTGGCGCCACAATCAAATAAAATTCGTACGAGAATAGAATTTACGAGAAAAGTACCAGAAACAACATCTTTAGACTCCTTCGCCTCTTCTGCCGTCATATGAAATGCTTAGCCTGTTGGTTTAGGAGCATTCGGTTTCTTTCCTTGGTCTCCACCCTTCTTTAACTTCGGACAATCTCTTCGGAAGTGACCGGGTTGTTTACATTCAAAACAGACCAACCCTTGAATATGACAACTTGCTGCTAGATGCCCAGATTTCCCACATTTGAAACACTCATTTGAAAACAATCGGCATAGGCCATAATGCTTATTTCGGCACTTCTGGCACCAATTGGGTTCCCGACGGGACTCGTAACGAACATTTTTGCCAAAAGATTTTGATTTCTGAGAAGACTCCGACCGGCCTTCCCACTTTCGTTTTTCTCCCACTTGCATCTTTTCTTCCTTGTCTTTGGTATAAACCTCCTCTATAACTTTGGCTTCTTCGATCGTCTCCCTCAACGTCGAAGCTTTGGAATTTCGCACCCGCGACATCATGTCAGCCGGTAAGCCCTTCAGGTAGGCTTTAATCTTCTCCTTTTCCGTCGGAGCCACATGCCCCACTAGATTCAGCTTTTCCATAAATGATTCAGTGTACTTCCGAACAGTCGAAGTACCTTTCTTAAGAGTCTGAAACTCTTTTTCAATCCTATCCATTTCGTTCTCGTTACAATACCCTTCCAAAATCTTTTTCTTAAAAGAGTCCCACGTCATAGCAGCCAAAACCTGGGCTGTTACTGTTGACGTCACAATATTCAGAAACGTTTTATACGAACAAACTCTCTCCACCCTCCTGTTTACATTCACTATAGGATTACGCTGTGGAGTTACTACACCAGTGCTTGTCTCCGTTCGTTGTAGCTCAGAACTTCGATCATTTAACGCTTTCATAAACATTTATGATTGTTGTGCCATTGATGTATTCATCATTCACATCATATTTTCCATCATGCGAGATTCCATCGTAGACTCGGCTGTCACCGGATTAGAGGTACCGGTACTCGTTCTTTGTGCTTGACTATCCATTCCTCCTATTAGAGGTGGCCTCAGCGGACTTTCATGTGTTCCGCCCGTTTCAGGTTGTCTTTCCAAACCCCAGTCAATTACTGCCCTATTCTCCGAAGAATTAGGGGATCTTGTTGGCGTATTCACCATCGTTCTGATATAGCACAAAGAAGTAACCATAAGAAATGGTTACACAAATCCAAACACACGAAACGTACTTTAACGTTCATTAGTCACTGTAATAATTTAGAAACAAGTATGCTTGTGTAACAATATATTCATAATAACAGTAGCTAATTGAAATTGTGAACATACTATACATGAGACTCCTCGTTACCATCGTTACAATACTAATTTCACGTATTTCCGTTGACTCTAAGACTATCCCGTCTTAGTACTTATACCCATATCTCACAGATCATAACTTAGTTCATCTCAACTTAAGTCTAGGTATCTCATTTTCATACCTAGTTCGCTTAAACTTCAGCTCTGATACCATATTGTAACACCCTAAAATCAGGGCCAATTTGAACCTCAAATTTTAATAAGGTATAACAGAATATCATCCAAACTTTTATATATATAAGAAGAGAATTAACTATGAGGGTTCATATTTACAAATATTGAATTCTCCAAATAACCTATTAATCTAATCATGTCAACTATAATTAGATTAAATGGGTTATCTAAGCAATCCATCAAAAAGCCTCCTCACATTAGCTAAATTCTCCGCTTATCTCAAAAGTTGAATACTTTCAAAGCACTCGTCCCACTCCCCATTACTTGCCTGAGCTGGTACCTGGTAATAAAATTTAATTTGAACGATTAGGCTTACGCCTAGTGAGAACATCCAAATTCAAATTAAAATATTAACAGCTTCGAAAACTCAGATATCCAAAGCGTATAAACAAACCTGGTTCACCACCATTCTTACCGTATACGTGCTCATCTAAATAACGGGAACATACCTGATCCCATGAATATGACTAATATTCAGAAAGTCACATCATAACAATCAAGAGCCTACTACGAATCATTGCATATTCTAGATCATTGCTCTTATCCAAGAAATTACAAGTTACTTTATGCCTATTTCTTGGACTGGAAGTAGAGATTACAATTTACTTTATGCCTATCTCTGACCTTCCCATAGGAATCAGGAATTACAATTTACTTTATGCCTATTCCTCGATTTCTACCTTACGAAATGAGAATTACAATTTACTTTATGCCTATTCTCCATTTCCACGTGAACGGGAATTACAAATTACTTTATGCCTATTCCGCATTTCACATCACACTATGAAATAGAAATTACAATTTCCTTTCTGCCTATTTCTCATTTCACAACACCTTTACGAAATGGGAATTACAAATTACTTTATGCTTATTCCACATTTCAGGTCAACGGGAATTACAAATTTCTTTATGCCTATTCCACGTTACAAATACTAACAGTGCCTATGGATCCATTACACTTACCTGTGTGTATGTAAAATGACATACCACACCACAACTCATAACACTTCAATTTTAAGAACGTCAGATAACCTATTGTATCCTATTCTTAATTGTCTCCCCTTTGAAACTATAATCGGGACAGTATTCCGGATACAAAGTTCGAAACTTACTCGTAACCGGATTCTAAATTAGAACTCATACCGGATCTAAACCCAATTTCATGAAATTAGTTTATATCAAGTCCGAGCTAAACCTCTAGAATTAATTACATACGGATCACGCCCAAATACGAAATTAATTTGTTTCCGGAACTTAAAGCCCATACCGGAAATTAATTTGTTTCCTATACCGGATCCCATAACCAAAGCCCACTTCCGGTATCAATTAAACACCGGATCACCGGCCCAAATACCGGAATTAATTTGTTTCCGGATTCTATGGCCCAAAAATCTTCCGGAATTATATAACACCGGATCCGGTCCAGTTCCGGTATCCAAACCCATTCCGGATCCGGTCCACTTTCGGTATTCAATCCAATTCCGGATCCGGTCCACTTCCGGAATCCAAACCCAGTTCCGGAATTTCTCAAATACCGGGACTTCGATACTGACTCGTTCAATTCACGTCAAATTTACTCCAAAAACTCATCTAAATACAATTTACTGATCGATTCGTTTCCATACAGACATACTATTTTATTCAGACAGTTTATGTACTAAATATGATTCAATTTCAACTGTTAAATTTCAAAATGAAAAGGGTAAACTCACGTATTTGAAACTTTAGCTCAGCAATCCAATTCTTCTCCTCTCTGAATCAATCAATCTATGAAAAGATGATTCAACTGGTGTTACCAACTGATTTAAGAAATTAAACAGGGATGATTCAACTCTTACCACAAGGAATCACAAATCCAATTTCTCTCGTCTCTTTCTCTTCTCTTATTTCTCTGCTCTGAATATGACCGACTCCACAAGATTGTTTTGAGATAAGATCTCAAATCAAATTACTTACCCTAACATTAAGTAATCTCAATTTATAAGAAATGACCAAATAGTCCTCCAAGTTAATTTTCAACATTAACTTTATACTTTGGTCAAATTACAAATTCAACCCTGAAGTTTATATTTACAATTAGTCCACAACTTAGACTAAATTACAAATAGACCACATTCATATTAAAATAATATTATGGAAATTCGAGGTGTTACAAAATTGGATAGAGATATACCAAGTAAACCTTAGTACTTGTTTTTGCAATCTTGTTTTTAATGAATTTCTGAACTCCTAGGTTTTGAGATCGAGAGATAAAACCTGCGTTTTCTATAAATAACTCTGTTGTTGCTCGAGAGAGAATAATAGTTATTTACGTGATTGTGTATTCATTTGATTGGGTTAGTCTGATAATTATCACAAGTGGAGTGTTCTTTGTGAAACCATTGGGATTCCAATCCTCAACTGCTTTTCTCTCGAAAAATCCAAAGTTATTCTTTGATATTGTTTTAAAGTTTTTTATTTGATTTAATTATTGATCGTTTATCAACAATTCATCTTAAGGACCGTCCAGTCAATAGTAAATATAGTAATTGTGATATTTAGTTCCTAGTTTCCTTGGTTCGATACTCGTACTACCAAGTACATATTACTTGATTCGACCCGTACACCCACGGTTAGATTCGGGGGGGTGTAAACCCGCCTATCAGGAAGTTGGATGAAGATATCGACAAATCAAAGAAGGAAGCCTCAAATTGGGAGCTACAGGTGAAATCAAGAGACTTAAATGAGGACGAACTGGCAATGTGGAAGGATGCTAGAAAACAATGGCTAGATAAGGAGGCTGAAAAAACCAATATGGTTAAACAAAAATCTCGCGTTAAGTGGGACATCGAAGGGGACAAAATACACGATTTTCCACTCTTCAATTCGAGGTAGACACAACAAAAACAACATCCACGGTTTTAATGTAAATGGAAAATGGTGCGAGGATACGGTGACATTAAAGTGAACATTCCACGAATATTTCAAAGAGATTTTTGCAGAAAATTCTCTCAATCGGCCTTTATTTTCCAACAACAGATTCTCGAAGCTTTCTATGGAGGATGCAGCATCCCTCGAAGTCTCATTCTCAGAGATTGAAAATTGGATTGCAATTTATATCGGGGCCAGACGGGTTCAATTTTAGGTTCGTTAAGTCTTTTTGGGGATTAATAAAATAGGATTTATTGAAGGCTCTCAACTGGTTTTGGGATACCGGAACGATCAACAAAGCTTGCAACCCCTCGTACATTACTCTCATTCCGAAATCGTCAAACCCCAATTGATCTCCGGGACTATAGATAGATTAGTCTCATTGGTTGCTATTACAAAATAATAGATAAAATGCTAGCCAAACGATGCAAAAAGGTTATCGGGAAAGTTGTCGGTGATTTTTAAAACGCCTTTATCAAGGACCGATACATTCTTGATGGGGTCTTAATTTCAAATGAAACTGTGGACTTCTTTAGGAGGAGAAAGAAGAAGTATCTAGCTTTTAAAGTCAATTTCGAGAAAGCATTTGATAGCCTCAATTGGAACTTCCTATTAAATACAATGAAGGTTATGGGTTTTGGCGAAAAATGGTGTAAATGGATCGAAATGTGCTTGAGCTCAACATCAATCTCCATTCTCGTCAATGGCTCCCCAACTAAGGATTCCAAATGTTGAGGGGCGTCAGACAAGGTGAGCCTCTATCGCCGTTTCTCTTTATAATTGCAGCAGAAGGACTAAATACGACTATGAAAGAAGCAACATGCACTGGTATTTTTAAGGGGGTGAAGGTTGATAAAGATCAAATTGAAGTTTCACATCTACAGTATGCCAACGACATTATTTTTTTGGGGAGTGGTCGACAATCAATGCTGATAACTTGCATGGTATCCTTAATTGTTTCCAATGGGCTTCGGGTCTAAAAGTAAATCTCAATAAAAGTAGGATTTTAGGTGTTGGGTGCAGCCAAACGATGTAGAAGAAATGGCCAACAGATGGGTTGTCGAGAAGGCTCATTCCCATTCGACTATCTCGGGTTTCCAGTCCGAGCTAATATGCGGTGTATCCGTAGTTGGAACCCGATGATGGCGAAATTCTATAAAATTCCATTTGTCTAATGGAAAACGTGCAATAGGTTGCAAGTGGGTATATAAAACCAGGTTTAATTAATAAAGATGGTACGGTTGAAATATATAATGTACATCTTATAGCTCAAGGTTTTACACAACATGTTAATGAAGATTACGACGAGACCTTTTCTTCCGTTGTCAAGTTCACAACTATTTGATGTTGTTAAAAGAAAGTGTGATATACATCATTTGAACATTAACAATACCTTTTTATAATGAGACCTACACGAGGAGGTATATATGAAGTGAGTAAATGTCATGGTATGTTCTGATCCGAACTATGTATGCAATCTAACTAAATCACTTTACAGTCTCAACGGGATCCTAGGCACATCTGTAACAACCCTTCCCAAACATACACCATATAACACTCATTACATGTCAAACAGATACAACAAAATATACATACTATATCACATAAGGTCTGAAAGTCTTAAAACTGTACAATACATATTCAATACAATCTTTTCGCTAATAATTTACATTACAATTCATAAAAACTATCCAGAAAAACTTCTTAATCTCAGACAGCCTTTGAAAGCACATTACACTTTATCCTTGCCTTTGTCTTTAAAAGTTCCTTGACCTGGAATACATATTGTTGAAAACAAAAAGGGGGTTAGACCAATTGGTCTAAGTAAGAAAATCTCTGTCAGTTTAGTAATCACTTGGTAAAACACAAATATACAACAAGTATTAGAATACCAAGCATGACTCCTATGCATTGTGTACAACTCTTTCCCATGGCCATATTAGTTGGTTGCGCTAAACCAACTAATCAATTTACTCCGTTGCACTAAAATACAGCCAACTCCGATGTCCCTCCGTACAACCAATACTCCACCGGCCCTAAGTCCGACCAAGGTGCAATCATGTAGTGTAATGCTTATATAAATACAACATACATCTCAATATATCATATTTCAATCATAAGCACATCATCACACTATCTACCACATTCTCATTCAGTATATATGTATTACAGTTTGAAAATGGTTGAAGTAAAACTCACCTGAAAGAAATAACGCAACTATCACTTTCTCTTTGAAAATCACGGGGATTTACTTTTCAACACACTCCACCGTATCTGAATTACATAAAATACATATAACTATTTATCACATAAAACTCAATGACAGGCTAAGAATCCTAAATAGGCCTATCTTACCCTTACCCAGAAAACACTCACAAATGTCCCTCTTTGACGACTTAGCACGGGGGCAGCGTCCCGAGAATTTTTTTTATAAATTTTTATCCGGGTAACTCATCCGGAAACCAATCCGGAAACTATATCCGGAAACCCCTTATCCGGAATCCAAATCCGGAACTATCCGGGAACCCAATCCGGAACTATCCGGGAAACAAACACCCAGAAAACCAACCGTAAATACTTTATCCGAAAACATGGTCCGGACAACCTATCCGGAAACCTTATCCGTAAATTAATCCGGACAACCCATCCGGAAAACCTTCATTCGGATAACATGAGTCGGATACCATCCGGAAATGTACAGAATCCGGATAAATAATACATCCGGAAACTAAGAGAATCCGGACGCATCGATTCTAACCCAGAATCGATCGAACCCAAAGAAGACTCAAAATTAACAAATTCTAAACCAATAGGAATTGTATACTATTGGATATGAACACAAATTGAAAAGAAATTATACCTCAAAGTCGAATACACAAACTCAATTGATCGAATCTTCTCTCTGCTTTCTCGGCTTCACACACACACACACACACACACTACACTCTTGATTCTTCTGGATACCGACTTATCAAAAACAAAGGAGGATGACTCCTTATATAGTAAACCAAAATTTCAAATAAGGGCTCGACTTATTATAAAATGACAATAACACCTTAAAATTGCAAAACTAACCCAAACTTACCCTAAACTAATAAACATAAGAATAAATAAATAACTATCTTTGGTATTCAAAATTGGTTGATGTTTTATGAGCAAAAGGATTTGAGCATTCTAAAAATGATTATTCGTTGTTCTCACGCAAAACCTCTACTTCATTCATCGTTGTGGATGTCTATGTGGATGATGTAATTGTCATAGGTGATGCTCCTACATAGATCATTAATTTAAACCTGTATTCACATGAAGGATCAAGGATCTGGGTAGCCTTAATTATTTTCTTGGCCTCGAGTTTTTTCAAGGATCACAAAGGATGTTCTTGACACAAAAGAAATATCTTACTAACTTGCTTGAAACATATGAAGTTTTTGATGCAGGGGATATTGTCTCACCATTTCCTAATAATCTTAAGTTTTTTCGAGGCATGGAGGATTTCGTTCCTGACCCAAGTGCATATCAACAATTATTTGGTACGCTAAATTATGTGGTTCATACTCGTCTAGTCATAGCTTACGGTATACAATATATTTGTCAGTTCAATCAACGTCCTTCAATAGCACATTGGGACACTGCAACTCATTTTCTGAAATACCTTGAGCCTTATCGGCTGTTGCTCACCCGACACGATTGTACGAGGTCACAATTCACCCAACACGATCATCCGGGGTGAACAAGAATTGGGGATCGGATGCGGGCGAAATTCCCGCCAATGGCTGAGATGTTCAGTCGACTCCCTCCCCCTTTGTGGGGTCCGGACCCCTACGAGTGAGCAGAAAGGGAGGAGGAAAGAGGCCCTGTAGAACCGTCATAATTAGTGAACAAGTGTAAGCTTCGCTGCCCGACAGTATGGAGTACTGACCACACCGAGGGACAGGCCCTGAAGCGAAGGACGGGAACGAGCGGAATCAATGTGTTCCAATTTCTGGCCTTGCACCGCTGATAAAAATCGTTGTTTTAGACGATGCATATGTAGAAAGCCCATTTGTCTAGTATTTACTAGCGAATTTGATCTAACATGTTCTAGTCTTCCGATGCATATGTGAAAGTTTTTTCCTTAATTAGCCGGCCTACACTGCGGCTACTAATAAGGGGATAAGACCTTACAACTAGATTGGAGTCACCCCCTTGTCACTTAAAAGTAAAGAAGAGATACAAACTTTTGAATATAAATTTGGTGGGATCGAGGATGGAATCGAATAGCGAATGCACTTGACCGACCCGCCATCTCTTTCCTTCAATAATGCCTTCGCTTCACTTCAAGACGCTATTTGGCACAGACTCCTTTCTTCTATATTTTTCGAGAAAGAGAATTGATATATGACCTATTCGAAGCTGCCACCGGTATGCGAATAATAGCTCTTACCTTGGAGTCAAGAGTAACTAAACGTTTCTCCTCATCAGTATACTTTTTAGGATTTTTGAGAATATACCGACCAGTAGCACTGGATTTTTCCTCATCAGAATCACTTGAGATTTCCTTTTCAAAGGTCTCTTTACCTGGCCTCTGCGTGTCATAGCGAGCCCAAACTCTGGGGATAATGGGTCCCTCGTTGAGAATGGTTGGATATCTAGTATCCACTCCTTCCATGAATAGCATCATGCGGCTTTTCCACAAAGAGAAGTTGTTGGGATTGAACTTAGGAGGTTTTGAAATAGAGCCATTTTCAGAGAAGTTATTTTGAAAAGAGTTTTCAACAGTAGAAGAAGAAGAGGCAGCCATCGCAGATCAAGTTTATGGAATTAAACTTTCTGCTCTGATACCACTTGTTAGTCCCAGATGGCTTAACAAGTATTGTAGAAGGGGGGGTTGAATACAATACACAAAAATTTCACAATTTTAATTCTTATATTTGAAAAACTTTCAAATGAATTACACACAGAAAACTTAAGATTGTTGCGGAAAAGAACAGATAAACTATTCTAACAATCTTACACAAAGTATACAACAAAACAACTAAGAACACTAAGAGCAAAGCTATTGAGTTTTAAGGCTTAAAAGAAGGTTTCTTGCACTGAGAGAATTTCTTGAAAGCGTGAGAATTGCATGAAGAACACTTCTCCTTTTATAGTGCCAAGGAGTGCCCAAGCATTAAATGCTTGGGACACTTGTCATCTTCACATATGCTGATAATGTTGACTTCAGGAGAACTGTGAAGTCCTTGTCACTTTTCACTAGGTGCAGACAGAGTAGCTTGAGCAGATAATAGGGACCTTAACTGAAGGTGGATAAAAAGACAAACTGTCACTTTTCTCTGCTGGAGGATATTGTCCCATAATAAATGATCTTCTGTCTTGAGCCTTTAGCACCGAAGTGGTTTCCACCGAGATTTGAGAAATCTTCGGTGGAAAGAAGACTAGTCCACCGAAGTTGCAAGCATGTTTCGGTGGTAACTAGTCCACCGAAATTACGAGCATGTTTCGGTGGAGAGGACCACTGAAATTACAAGAATATTTCGGTGGTGAGAGAAACACCGAAATGTTCATCGGTGGTGGATGGGGCCACCGAAGCTGTCCATGCACTTCGGTGGGAGAAGGCCACCGAAAATGTCCTATAAATTCGGTGGAGAGAAAGCCACCGAAATGTCAAGGATTTCGGTGGTGATGACTTGTTTGAATGTTGCCGAGAGTCTTCTATTTTCCACAAGTAGAGAGTCTTCAAGCTTGGTTTCGGTTGATCTTCGACTTCACCGAACATTTGATATCTTGTACAAGTCATTCAAAGAACTGGACTAAAATATTCTAAGTAGGAGTTTTAGGGAAAACATCGGTGAGTCAATTTCAAATCCTTGGTGACCCAACAATCTCCCCCTATTTGAATTTGAGCTCCTTATCTTAGAATATTCAAGAGTAAATAAAAGTAAGTGCGTTTTTGACCCTTTTTACTCTTTTGGGTTCTTTTCACATAGACCATTCTTTTTGTTCTTTTTGATCTTTTTCTTTTGTATGCGTATGTATACTATGTACAATATTTACAGGTAACGAAAAAATAAAGTATGTACGGAAATAAAATTCAAATAGAGATACTTGTATTAAGATAAGTTCTCGTACAATTTTACAAAATGAGAAACTAACTTTTACAAGTACTAAATGGAGAGAACTTACTTCTTTGAGGTTTTGCGGCGCTTGATTTCATCCAGTAAGTTTCTATAGAACGGTTAAGCTTCGGGGATGTTCGGAAAGAGGTTGTGAATGCCTTCCAGAAATATAGTATCGGCTATGGACATCTGGGCAAATCTGAAGAATGCCCGACGACCGAGACCGTCGTTAAAGAATAATCCTGGTATTGGTGAGAGGCTTAAGGTTGTGGTAGGATAGGGAACAGAGGTGGGAATGGTAAGGTTAAGATTGCTTACATTCGGGATTTTACCTTCTCTTGCCATTTCCTTGAAGACTGAGTCAGGAGGATTTTTGACTTTGGGGAGGATGATCTTCTCTTTCAGAGACAGCAGTTTGGCTCTTTCTTCGGTGGAGAGGATGATGTTATGTTTTCTTTTGATCTCCTTCATCTTATTCATTAGACCATCAATGTATTTGACAAAGATGTCTTTCCTTGGATTTGGACTCCTGACGAGGTGTTGAGTGATTTCATACCATTCCGAGAGACCGAAGAGTTGGAGATGGCTTTCTTTTACACTCTTCATAGAACCATCTTCCCAGTTAATAATCAATCTGATGTCTTGAGGATTTGCCTTGGAGGTGGCAATCTTTACTGAAGAAATTTGTGACCTATAGCTCCGGTGGTGCATGGTCTTTTTGTACCAATTAATTTCTTCATTCTTTTGTTGTTCCAAGGCACTGAGCACCGATTTCTGTGTTTGGATGGCATCGGTGGACTTGACTTTTGAAGCTTCTTCTGCGGCAGCTTTGAGAGACAGATCTCTGGATTTGTCTAAGTCGATTTGAGCTATTCTTGCTTCCTCAATTTCTTGAGCAGAGAGGCCAAGTTCGGTGGTGATGGGTTGAGAAGCAGGCTTGAGTTTGAGAGTTTCCGCGTCCTTCGGTCGAGCCCCATATCTTGCCAGATCCTTTTTCTTCTTTGCTTCTCTGGCCAATTCTTCGGCCGAAAGAGTTCTTTTCCCTTTGTCTTCGGGAGCATTGCTGGACTGCTCCCCCTCAACTGATGCATTAAGGTCAAGAGCTTCGGTGGAGCCAGTATGGGTCGGTGAGAGTGAGACATGTTTCGGTGGAGAAGAGGGTTTCGGTGGAGAAGAGGGTTTCGGTGGTGAGGAGGGTTTCGGTGGAGAAGAGGGTTTCGGTGGTGAGGAGGATTTCGGTGGAGAGGGTTGCGGTGGAGAGGGTTTCGGTGGAGGCTGGTTACTGGAAAGTTTCTTTATGGATGAGTCGGTTGGGCCGATGGTTTCCGAGACCTCTTTGGAAGAGATCCCGAAGGGGAAGGTGAGTGCCTCCGCTTGTGAGAAGGGGTTTGAACCGGGGAAGTCTCCGAGGGATCTCTCGGTGACGTGGTTCGAGAAGCGGGAGCGGAGGTGTCGGTGGCCTTTTGTCGTTTCTTTTGAGTGCCACCCGACGTCACTCGGGACCGGGGAGAAGGGACCACAACATTTGGAGTGACCTCGGGAATTTCCAGGTGGCGAAACCCGGGAATTTCCGCATCACCCCAACGAAGTTCGGGAGATAGAGCGAAGGAAATCATACCTGGGCGTAATGGGCGATCGGTGGCGAGCGGCTTGACGTTGAGGGTTTTGGTGCCCACAACGGGAGATGACCATTCATACGAGAACCGGGGCGAGGAAGAGCGGCGATCGGTTTCCAAAGCTTTGGAAAGCTTGTGTTGTAAGATCATGGAGATGAAGCGGGGAAAAGCAACGTAACACTTCTTGGGAGTTTTGATGACCTCGACAAGCTCTGAGAAGAAATATTGGGCGAAGTCAACTTTCCTTTGGAAGATGAGGGCATGAGCGAGTTTGTTGACGTGTGAGGGCGATTGGTCATGCCCACTTGTTTTGCGTGAGAGGCAATGGATAACGTGGGCGAAGAAGAAATTCCAAATGCCTCCCATTTTGCTGCGAAGAAGAGTACCGGGGCCTTTGGAGCTTTTGGAGGAGTCGTCGAGCACATAACCGGTGGTAAGAACAATGTCTTCATGTATGGTATCCAAATACATGTCTTCATAGTCGGAAAAGGCGTCGATCTTGAGAGCGAGACGAACATCATCGACCCCAAAAGTGAGGTCGTGATCACCTTCGGCATTGGTGAAGATGGAGGCGTGAATGGCCTCATTGGAGGGATCGTACACGGAGGAGAGCCAGAATTGTCCAATGAGCATTTTGCTCATCCTGGGGTTGCATGTGAAGGCATGAAGAAGAGGAGAGCGAGACAGAAATTTAGCGATAGTAGAGAACTCGGGATGAGCGGGATCGGATTCAAGGCGGGCAACGTGATTGCATTGGTTGAAGCGGAGGTCTTCAAAACGTGTAGGAATTGGATATCGTGAGGATGCCATGAGAGAGATATGTTTGGAAGAGAAGAGAGAGTTGCAGGTTTGAATTGTGAGAAAGGAGTGGGAAGGAAGTGAAGGGAGGTATGTATATATAGGGAAATGATAAGGCACTGTGATGATGATTTTGTATGGGGAGAGGGGACATGCGGCTCTTGAGGTGAAAGGGTTATTGGGAATCGGGACACGGAGCGGCGGATAGGCGAAGGGTCTGACGCAAAAGCAATTGAGTGGTCACAAGTGGGCTTTGGGAACCGTGTGAATCGGTGTAGGCCCGGTGAAGCTTCGGTGGAGGATTCGGTGTTCGCTCGGTAGACGATCGGTGGAAGTTCGGTGGTGGATTCGGTGTTCATGGGACTTCGGTGGTAGAAAGGTTTCACCGATTTGGATAGTACCACCGAAATGGGACTTCGGTGATAGAAAGGTTTCACCGATTTGGATAGTACCACCGAAATGGGACTTCGGTGATAGAAAGGTTTCACCGATTTGGATAGTACCACCGAAATGGGACTTCGGTGGTGGAAAGTTTTCACCGATATGAGATGATCACCGATTTGAGACTTCGGTGGTGGACAAGTTTCACCGATTTGAGATTATCACCGAAATTGGACTGCGGTGATGGAAAAGAGATAGAAATGATTTAACACATAGGTTTGTCCACCGATGAGAGATCGGTGGAGAGAGAGAAGTAGATAAGAAGGTGTCCACCGATGTGAGATCGGTGGAGCATGAACACATGTTTATTCTTGGAAATTGCACATCCCAAGTTCACTGATGAGAAAGTTGAACCTGGTTTCATCAAGAGGTTTGGTGAAAATATCAGCAAGCTGCAAATCGGTGGGAATGAAGTGCAGTTCAATGTCACATTTGGAAATGTGATCTCTGATGAAATGATACCTGATATCGATGTGTTTAGATCTAGAGTGAAGAACAGGATTATTTGCTATAGCTATAGCACTGGAATTATCACACAGAATTGGGACTTTAGAAAAGAATTGATTATAGTCCCTTAGTTGGTTTCTCATCCATAGAATCTGAGCACAGCAGCTCCCAGCAGCTACATATTCAGCCTCAGCAGTAGAGGTTGATACAGAGTTTTGTTTCTTGCTGGACCAACTTACTAATTTTCCCCCAAGGAGCTGACAGCTTCCTGTAGTACTCTTTCTATCAATCTGGGAACCTGCATAGTCTGAATCTGAATAACCAATTAGTTCAAAACTCGAGTCTTTGGGATACCAAAGACCCAAATGCAGTGTGCCCTTAAGATACCGAAAAATTCGTTTTACAGCCTTTAAATGTGATACTTTAGGATTGGACTGATAACGAGCACATAGACAGGTAGCAAACATAATATCCGGTCTGCTAGCAGTTAGGTAAAGAAGAGAGCCTATCATACCTCGGTAAAGAGTAACATCCACAGATTCACCTTTTAGATCGGCACACAGTTTCAAGGGAGGTGCCATGGGAGTTTTCATAGGAGAGCTATCTAGAAAGTTAAATTTCTTCAGAAGGTTCCGAATATATTTGCTTTGATTTATAAAAATTCCTTCTGAAGATTGTTTGACTTGAAGGCCCAAGAAAAATGTAAGCTCTCCCATCATGCTCATCTCATATTCACTCATCATGAGAGAAGCAAACTCATCACATAGGCATTCATCAGTGGCACCAAAGATGATGTCATCAACATAGATTTGAACAAGAATGATATTACCTGAGGTTTCTTTGATGAAGAGAGTATTGTCAATTTTACCTCTGGAATATCCATGCTTGAGAAGAAAGTTGGCAAGAGTGTCATACCAAGCACGTGGAGCTTGCTTGAGACCATACAAAGCTTTGTCAAGTCTGTACACATAGTTTGGATGAGCTGGGTCTTCAAAGCCAGGAGGTTGTTTCACATAGACTTCCTCTGCAAGTTCCCCGTTGAGAAAGGCACTTTTAACATCCATTTGAAAGACCCTAAAATTTCGGTAGGCAGCATGAGCCAGAAAGATCCTTATAGCTTCAAGTCTTGCAACAGGGGCAAATGTTTCATCATAGTCAATGCCTTCTTCCTGTCTGTATCCTTGAGCTACTAATCGGGCCTTGTTCCTGATAACAGTACCATCTTCATCCATTTTGTTCCTGAATACCCACTTGGTTCCAATGATTGTCTTGTTTCTGGGTTTGGGAACCAATCTCCAAACTTTATTTCTCTGGAACTGAGAAAGTTCTTCTTGCATGGCAGTGATCCAACAAGGATCTGATAGAGCTTCATCCACTTTCTTGGGTTCAGAGAGAGAGAGGAAATTCACATAGAGACAAATATTTCCAACTCCTCTGCGGGTTTGGACACCTGCTTGTTGATCACCGATAATTTGATCTATGGGGTGATCTTTGGTCCATTTTAGAGCAGGGGGTAAAGGTGATGGGGTATGAGGAGTAGAGTGAAATGGAGTAGGGGGATCAGAGGTTTTGTGTAAGATGGGATTTTCGGTAGTGGAAGCCATGTGATTTTCGGTGGGATTAGGGATGGAAGAAGGGCTTCGGTGTGGAGTTTCGGTGGGAATAGGGAAATTGGTGTGAGAGATGGGTTGATCAATTTCGGTGGGAGAGAGTGATCCAGCTGGGTTTTTTGAGGTGGATGGATTTGAGGGAATAGAGGAGATATCGGTGGAAGAGACTAAGGGGGTATCACCAATACATGATGAGATCTATCTGTGTAAATCATCCTCATCACTTGAAAGTGATGAACATCTGAGATCATCAAACTTGACATGAATGGACTCATCAATGCTTTTTCTTCTGAGATTGTACACCCTATAAGCTTTGGAGGATAAGGAGTACCCAACAAATATTCCCTCATCTGCCTTGGGATCAAACTTCCCAAGATTTTCACGATCATTAAGAATAAAGCAGATACACCCAAAGACATGAAGAAAGCCAATGTTTGGTTTTCTGCCATGAAAAACTTCATACGGGGTTTTATCATGTCTTTTGGATATTACTGACCTGTTTTGAGTGAAGCAGGCAGTATTCACAGCTTCGGCCCAAAAATAGGTGGGGAGATTTGATTCGCTCAGCATGGATCTAGCGGCCTCACACAGTGTTCTGTTTTTCCTTTCCACCACTCCATTTTGCTGAGGAGTACGAACAGCAGAGAAGTTCTGAGAGATCCCTTTCTCGGTGAAGAAGCCTTCAAGAGCACTATTTCTGAATTCAGTGCCATTGTCACTCCTTACCGAGCGGACAAGCTGGCCATTGAGAACTTCAATTTTCTTGACAAAGTTGATGATTTCTTCAGTAGCATCACTTTTGTACCTGAGAAAGAACACCCAAGTATATCTGGTAAATTCATCAACAATAACAAGAATATACCTTTTGCCTCCAAGACTTGGAGTGCTGACTGGTCCACATAGATCCATGTGCAGCAATTGAAGAGGAAGAGTGATGGAAGAGCATTGCTTCGTCTTGAAGGATGTTTTGGTGAGCTTTCCCTTTTCACATGCATCACACAGCTTCTCTTTGACAAAGTTCAACTTTGGCATGCCCGTCACCAGCTCTTTGTTGGAGATTTTATGCAAGGTCTTGAAGTTTAGATGAGAGAGACGTTTGTGCCACAACCAGTTTCTTTTGGATGCATCATTTGACACAAAGCAGACATTTGAAGAAGAATTGGATTGTCCCATATCTATGACGTAGACATTTTCCATCCGTCTTCCCGATAATACCACATTGAATTGTTTGTCTACCACGGAGCAGACACAAAGTTCAAAGATAACTTTGTATCCAAGATCACACAGTTGGCTAATGCTGAGAAGGTTATGCATGAGGCCGTCCACAAAAGCCACTTTATTGAAGGTTACAGATCCGTTAGAGAGAGTCCCGTATCCTTTGGTGTAAGCCTTAGAATTATCACCAAAAGTTACAGATGGACCTTTTCCCGGCACATAGTTGATGAGAAGAGACTTGTTTCCCGTCATGTGGCGTGAGCACCCGCTGTCTAAATACCAAATTTGATGGTGCTCAAAAGCCTGCATGCAAACACATATTAGTTCTTTGGTACCCATTTTGTAATGGGTCCTTTGGGGTTAGAAGAGCATGATTCCTTAAGCTTGGATCTATCAATCCTATCCTTGGGACAGTCCTTAGCCATATGAAAAGTGTCACCACAGTTATAGCATTTTCTATAGATAAAAACCTTTTTAGCATTTTTCATGTTTTGGCTTTTATCATTTGTTCTTATAACCTTGTTAGAGGAGAACAGAGCAGGAGGCTTGGACCCAAGGATTCCTTTGGATAAATCTTTGGAAGTTGATTTTCTTAAAGGCACAGATCTAGGTACATAAGTGTTGTTAGAGGGAATGTTTGGGGTAGAACTTTTAGGATGGGAGCTTGCCATGCAGTTGACCACCGATTTTCCTTTGTCAGCATAGGAGATCCTTTTTGAGTGAACAGGAGTTTCTCTTTTGGGGATCTTTGAGGGCTTAGGTTCGGTGTAGGTATCTATGTGAATAGATTTCAACACTTCATGAAGAGGAATTGGAGGGTCATAGATTGAGGGATCGGTGGGCACAAAGGGGATGAGATCGGTGGGTTTAGATCTTTTGGAAGGATTAGCTTTTGAAGAGTTTGAGGAGGAGGCTTCATCCATGACCGAAAATTTGAGCTGATCATGGATGGGTTTGGAAACGTCATTTGAATCTTGCTTCTCAATAACTTGCAATGAGGAGTCTTTGGCCTTTAAGGATATGCCATACTTTAAGGCTTCACACAGATCTAACGAGTTCAAAGAGATGGAATCACAAGAGCTAGAATCAGAGAGATCATCACATGCATTGGTGGGGGGAACAAGAGCAAGAGTGGACTCACAAACATCAGTTTTTCCAAATCCTAGACCGAACTTGTTTGAACTACAGATTTGACTTTGAAAGATTTGTTCAAGATTTTTGGAAGAGCTTGACCATTTTTTTGATGACTTCTTGTTCCCTTTTTAGTTTCTTAAACAGAGAGTTCTTTTCTTTTGAGATCACATGATTTATTGTTTTCAAGTCCTCAAGCTCATTTTTTATTTCCTCAAACCTTTTAAGCTTAGACATGCAAATTTCAAGTTCAGCTTTGAGCTCTTTCACTTGAGCAGATTTTCTATTCTTACTGTCTTTAACAGAATAAAAATCTTGAGTTAAAGATTCATAGGCATTGATCTTTTCAATATCAGACATATTATTGAAGGGATGTACCTGAGCGTAGGCTGTGGAGCGTAGAGCCATAGGTGAAGTTGCCTTTTCGGAAACTTCCATTTCTTCTGAGATGGCCACGAAGCATCTATTCTGAGAATCACTGTCGGAGGTGTCTTCGTCGTCCCAATCGTGGGTTTCTGCCATGAGACCCTTCCCTTTTCTCTCTAGACCCTCACTCCTTTCCTTCTCTTTCTTGTACTTGGCCTTGTATTTCTCGGCACGCTCCTGATGATTTAAGAAGGATGGTGGGGACTCCTTTTTGGGAAAGGTTGATTTGAAAGGCATGTGTTGGGATTTTTCCCTTTTTGAAGAGGGATTGTCAGAAGAAGTAAATTTGGACTTGGAGATACGCTTGCTTCTACACTCAGATGCAAAATGTCCTTTCTTGCCACAGTTGTAGCATTCCTCATTAGACTTGTCAGAAGAAGTTTTGAAAGATGAAGTTTTTCTAAGACTTCGAGATTTGTTGAAGGGACGAAACTTGTGTTTAGAACCGGCCATCATTGCCATCTCATCCGACAACTGTTCAACCATGATATCCTCACCTTCATCATCAGCATCACTAAGATATGCTTCCGTTTGGTGGGTTACATTTGTTTGGCTGTCATTGTCAGAGTCAGATGAAGGATAGGTGATTCTAGGAAGATTTTGAGAATTCTTGGAACTTTCACTAACAAGAGCTATAGAGGAGCTCTTTATTTCCTTGATGAAAGATTTCCGTTGAAGCTTGGTTTGCTCAAAGTTGAAAAGAGTACCATATAAAACGGTTAAGGGCATGAACTCAAGGTCCTTGGTAGTTTTGATGCAAGTACATATATTTTCCCAAAAATCTGGGAGACAGTCCATGAACTTGCACAAGACTTCCTCATTATCATAGACTCTGCCCAACAACTTAAGATCATTTAAAAGAGAGTTGAAGCGGTTATAGAAGCTAGGAAGAGATTCTCCTTTTTCAAAAGAAAATAGTTCATACTTTCTGATAAGACCAATCTTTTTGCATTTCTTGACTTCCTCTGTACCTTCGTACAGAACACATAGAGTGGTCCACATTTCTTTGGCAGTTTCAAAGTTCACCAAAGAGTGGTAGACCTCATCAGGAAGAGAGAGAGCAATAATAGCTCTTACCTTGGAGTCAAGAGTAACTAAACGTTTCTCCTCATCAGTATACTTTTTAGGATTTTTGAGAATATACCGACCAGTAGCACTGGATTTTTCCTCATCAGAATCACTTGAGATTTCCTTTTCAAAGGTCTCTTTACCTGGCCTCTGCGTGTCATAGCGAGCCCAAACTCTGGGGATAATGGGTCCCTCGTTGAGAATGGTTGGATATCTAGTATCCACTCCTTCCATGAATAGCATCATGCGGCTTTTCCACAAAGAGAAGTTGTTGGGATTGAACTTAGGAGGTTTTGAAATAGAGCCATTTTCAGAGAAGTTATTTTGAAAAGAGTTTTCAACAGTAGAAGAAGAAGAGGCAACCATCGCAGATCAAGTTTATGGAATTAAACTTTCTGCTCTGATACCACTTGTTAGTCCCAGATGGCTTAACAAGTATTGTAGAAGGGGGGGTTGAATACAATACACAAAAATTTCACAATTTTAATTCTTATATTTGAAAAACTTTCAAATGAATTACACACAGAAAACTTAAGATTGTTGCGGAAAAGAACAGATAAACTATTCTAACAATCTTACACAAAGTATACAACAAAACAACTAAGAACACTAAGAGCAAAGCTATTGAGTTTTAAGGCTTAAAAGAAGGTTTCTTGCACTGAGAGAATTTCTTGAAAGCGTGAGAATTGCATGAAGAGCACTTCTCCTTTTATAGTGCCAAGGAGTGCCCAAGCATTAAATGCTTGGGACACTTGTCATCTTCACATATGCTGATAATGTTGACTTCAGGAGAACTGTGAAGTCCTTGTCACTTTTCACTAGGTGCAGACAGAGTAGCTTGAGCAGATAATAGGGACCTTAACTGAAGGTGGATAAAAAGACAAACTGTCACTTTTCTCTGCTGGAGGATATTGTCCCATAATAAATGATCTTCTGTCTTGAGCCTTTAGCACCGAAGTGGTTTCCACCGAGATTTGAGAAATCTTCGGTGGAAAGAAGACTAGTCCACCGAAGTTGCAAGCATGTTTCGGTGGTAACTAGTCCACCGAAATTACGAGCATGTTTCGGTGGAGAGGACCACTGAAATTACAAGAATATTTCGGTGGTGAGAGAAACACCGAAATGTTCATCGGTGGTGGATGGGGCCACCGAAGCTGTCCATGCACTTCGGTGGGAGAAGGCCACCGAAAATGTCCTATAAATTCGGTGGAGAGAAAGCCACCGAAATGTCAAGGATTTCGGTGGTGATGACTTGTTTGAATGTTGCCGAGAGTCTTCTATTTTCCACAAGTAGAGAGTCTTCAAGCTTGGTTTCGGTTGATCTTCGACTTCACCGAACATTTGATATCTTGTACAAGTCATTCAAAGAACTAGACTAAAATATTCTAAGTAGGAGTTTTAGGGAAAACATCGGTGAGTCAATTTCAAATCCTTGGTGACCCAACAGTCGGGACCAATGTTACGAGCTTCCGGAATACAATGGGATGTTCGTAAAGTTGATCATTATGAGTGTTACGACGAAATCAATAAAAGAAAAATAAGTGGACCTGACCCATTGAATCATGACTATATCCGCTATTCTGATATTCAAATTCAATAGAGATGAAATTGGAACAAGTTGACCCCCTTTTTTATTTATTTTCATTTCTTTGGACTCCGCAAGAATTTGTCGATATTTCCAATTCAATCATCTTGTTCTAAGAAAAGATATTAATAGATATCGGTAGTTGTCCGGTCGTACCCAAACAATAAGATTCCTGAGGAAAATGCACCTAAGATCAAATATTTCGAGCCGGCTTCCGTGGAAAATTCAGACTTTCTTTTTGATGCTGCGATCACATAAAAACATAAACTTTAAGGCTCAATAGCTAAATACATGGCAATTGAATCATAAGCCGAGATCATAAAGAGCATACTGCGAGTAGGAAGTGGAATTAATACAATGGATTCAGAAGCATCAAACCTCTCGTTACAACCTCTAGCAGATGGTTTTAAATTGATTATAAAAGAACCTATTTCACCAAGTAGTGCAAATTTCTCCCTTTTTAGAATGGCTCCAGTGGCTACATTTATGTTAAGTCTGGTCGCTCGGGCCGTTGTACCTTTTGATTATGGTATGGTATTGTCAGATCCGAACATAGGGCTACTTTATTTGTTTGCCATATCTTCGCTAGGTGCAAAAAAACACAGTAGAATCACGCAACGCACGCTGCTGGTGTGCTTCCTGCTCGCGAGGAAAGAAAGAATAGCGCGAAGACAGACGTTCAGAAAGGTTCTCGAGATTCTCAATCGCTCTTTTTTTAGTGGGGAGGAATAGTACGGGAAGGGAGCGAGACCAAGCCGAGCCACTAGTAGAGTAAGCCCTTCCCACGTGTCAAAATGAATTGCAGCCTCAACCCGAGAGATCAACCTGCGCCTTTGATGTTAGGCCCCGGCGGAAAGTTTTCCGAAACCGAACTGAATGGAATTGTTACTTTCCAAAAATGCTTTCTGAAAAGAAAGAAGGTCCATTTTCCCAGACCGACTACAACAAGCTCACGACTCTAATAGAAAGAAAGGGTAAGCTCTCTGCTCTATTTGCTTGCAATGCTATGCCTATCAAAGTTGGCGAACGCTTCTGTAACCTTAGACTCGTTACGCTGTTCGACTGAACTCGTTGGCTCCACGTCCACCGAAAGTAGGTAACCTTCGTCACCATTCAATATGGGTTCGAATGAAACAAATTTAGTCATTAGTAAAGCCGAAGTTAATGAGGGTACTACTGTTAGGAGATCGCTCATTTTCTCAATGAGATTGGTTTCCAGAGTCTCACGTACTTGAGCCTGGTAATTCTCTGGAGTGAAGTTTCGCAGTCGTCTGGAAAGTGCCCAGGTCGAAACGATCCAAATAGTCGAGGGGATCATATACGTAGTAGCAAGTTCAAGTAGATATTGAACGACAAGAGTTGGTTCCTCAATGTGGACGGTTCCGCTATAAATGGATTCATAACAGGGGGTGGTGTTATCAGGAATTACCAAGGTCAGGCTATTTTTTTTTTCTTTCTTTCTTCGGGTAAGAACATGCAAGCAGAAGCTCGGGCGTTAATCACTGGCTTGGATCTTGCCTCCCAATTAGGCATACCCCTCTCATGTATGGAACTTGACGCTCAAGTCTTGATGGGGTTTCTCTCGCTTTTGGCATAGTGGGCCCCCAGTGGGGGGCTCGCACGACGGCCTATTAGCTCAGTGGGTAGAGCGCGCCCCTGATAATTGCGTCGTTGTGCCTGGGCTGTGAGGGCTCTCAGCCACATGGATAGTTCAATGTGCTCATATAGATTATGATTTGGATCAGGTCGATTCTTTTTTGAATCTCTATATGTGCAATTCCCTCGACTCCAGAAGATGTAAAGAGGTAAGATCCGGTGAATCGGAAACAATTAATTAAGAATAAAAAACTTTTTTTATGGAACAGACATATCAATATGCGTGGATAATAGCTTTCCTTCCACTTCCAGTTCCTATGTTAATAGGGTTGGGACTTCTTCTTTTTCCGACGGCAACATTTTGGATTCAGGAAAGAACTCTCATAGATCTTTTTTCCTTTTGGAAGATACAGGAGCGAAACAATCAACCTATTGATATTGGAAGACCCAACGGATTCTTCCATCGTATCATTTCTGGGTCCAATGGAATTCATAGGTATAGGAAGAAGCCCTATCAAATAGAGATTTTTTCTTTCGACCATATTTCGATTGTTAATACGATATATAAGGACCGCTACTCCAAAGAGTATTACACCCTTGATCTTGGCCCACTATCGGCCAAACCACCTGGGCACTAGGCCCAATGTGAGTCGGATCGCTTAGCCATGCTTCATAATTGGAAAAACAGGCACCGTGGAAATACATGCCACTCAGCCAAAGGAAGATGATGGAGAGTTGACCGAAATGCGCACTAAATACTTTTCGAGAGATCTCCTCCAAATCACTGGTATGGCTATCGAAATCGTGAGCATCAGCATGTAGGTTCCAGATCCACTATGATTTGGGGAGGTCCGTTTGATATCCAAAAACTGCTCAGCAACAATCGAACAAGTGGGGAATGTTGGGGTGAACCAGAAAAGTTTGGGTAGAGCCGGATCTAAGCGTTGGCTAGGTAAGCTCCCTGTAGTAAAAGGAGTAGTTATGAACCCTGTAGACCATCCACATGGGGGTGGTGAAGGATGGATGGGATTCTGACCTCCACACCTGGACGGAGTGGTGACTTTGAGAGGTAGAGAGATTTTAAGCCTAAGCATAGATCTTTCTTCAATTCACCATTGAGAGCATTAAGCCCATAAGGACGAATATTGTGGTGTTCTAACAGCAGCAGTCAAACGGGGGCGTAGATGCGGGATGCCAGCGGAAAAGAAAAGGATAGAAGCTGGAGACTGGCCTATATTCCTACTAATGTGATCCTCATTACTTCAAATCTGTTCTACACTACGATATATTGCTCTGATGTTCTTACAACTATCTTTTTTGAAGCAGATAGTTCACAGTGCTCATTCTATCGATACTGGGAAAGAAAAAAAATAATGTTTACACTCAATTTTCATTACGAAGATGTATTACGTCAGGATCCGTTGCTCAACCGAATAACGCCAACGTTATGGAAGTTCCTGGATCGTGTAAAATAAGAGTAGTACCAAAGGCAGCACCTTCTGATTTCATAATAAAAAATGGAAAATTGGCTATGGAGATTCCGTGCGGTCAGAAATTAGTTATGGGGAATCAATGCTCTGGGCCGAATAGAGCTTACCTACGGCACCTGGCTGGATCCGGGCTGGGAGAGGGGCGCCCATTCCTAACCACTTTCGTTTCGAAAAGGTTCGCTCATGCTGGAGGGAGCATCCCCACTTAGTGATCAGTCCGCTAGTTCACGCAAATCCGAAGAAGTTATCACGGACGAGCCACATGCAGGGAAACTTGCACGTGTGGTTCTGGCCGGGCTTTCCTGAGGTATCTAATAACCTTGCTTCTGCTCGCCGCTGGGGGGGGGGGGGGGCTGGTATTTAATTGTATCTCTAATCTTCTTTATTCCTTCCCAGGTCAATAACTAGAATGAAAAAAAGGGGAACGTCAACGCATCCGGGAAAAAAACGATTAATCTCTATCAATAAACTGCCAAAGAAGCGAACCATAGAGTACTTAGTACCGGTGCCACGGAAAGATATGTTTTTAGATCTCGCATTGAAAAACCTCCTTCATTTTATTGTAATACATAAGATAATACATATTGAAATGTACAATCATCCAGTAAATAAGATTTACTTTTTGTTAAATACAGAAAAAAGCGTCCTTTTCTTCCCCAATATTCCCCCAAAAGATCCTTATTGTGTGGTTTATAATGAGTAAGGAGCAACTTTAAGAAGAAGGGACTTGGCTTGCTTCGTTGCATTCATTAATTCTTTTTTCGTTCTTCCGGGAGTGAAAAGGTTGTGTGTCTGCTCATTCACCTATCTAATGGAGATTTATTCCTACGACTCTTCTATTCTAGTTAAGTCCCTTAGAACATATAATCAAGCACAACAAGATCCCGTGGAGTAAAATTCTCATCAGTACGAGTCAATGGAATGGCTCCCTGGCCTCTGATATCCATATAAAGGACACGACGAGCATAAATACCCTCTTTAACTTCTATTCTGACGGACTGAATATCTTTTATAAGAAATCGGAGGAAGACGCGACGATTTTTTCCAGGAAATCATACCTATGGTTAAAAAGATTAATCCTAGGCTAATCACACGATAACTCCAATAATCTAATTGTTGAATTAATTGGGCCTTGTAATAATTCTTAGCAGAAAAAAAGAAGTTTTTTTAAAAATATTGTTTCTTTCATTCTTGTATTGGATTTCACCAAATGAAAATGAATGATTTAATTGTAATAAATTATTACTTTTATAACTATAAAAAATATTTCTAAATGTAATGACTAGAAGTGCTACTGATAATAATGATCCACAAAGAAGAGAAGCATAGCTCAATATCATCATACTTACGTGCATTATTAACCACTCCGATTGTAGAGCGGGTACTAATATTGTGGGTTTATGTATTTCAGTTAAAAGACCCGAAGTAGCAAAGCCTTGGGTAAAAATAGTACTTGAGGCAGTCATTGTGGTTAAATAATTTTTCTTATTTTTTCGTCGGAATAGGGGCCTGTTGACACAATCCCATTTCTTTCTCCCTTTCTTTCCGTTGGTCAACAACCTACAAAAGTTATCGTTTAGTTCTTCACTACTCGTACAGGAAGGCCTCTCCTTCTATATGGGGGGAATCCTTTATTCTCAATCAAGATGCCTCAACTGGATAAATTCACTTATTTCACACAATTCTTCTGGCCGAGTGGTTGAAGGCGTAGCATTGGAACTGCTATGTAGGCTTTTGCTTACCGAGGGTTCGAATCCCTCTCTTTCCGTACCTTCATCTAATTCACCGATCCCTCTCAGTGGGTTTCTTACTAGCTGCAAATAGCTAACACAAGGACCATAACACAAGGACAATAACACAAGGGCACTCCGTTCGTGCTCCTCCCCGAGAAGCACTCTCTGCTCTGAGCTAGATATTATAAAAGAAATCGAACTCCCAGTATCATTCCCGGCTAACCGTGAATAGAGTGAAGGGTAGGCCAAGAGCTTTTTAGAAGGGGTCTTTATTCAACAATATTACCCCGGCTGGCTGACCTATATCCTATTCCTCTTCTAGCAGACGGATTCTCTTTTATATCGATTCATAATAAGTAAGTAAGGCAAAGAGAGCTCAATGTAGGAATCGTGGAAATCATAGTTGGTAGTGGCTTTTTTGCTTTGACCAGGCCAAAGGCGAAAAAGAGAGAAA